>JAEANM010005621.1:0-19421 GCA_017656035.1 Myanophis thanlyinensis
GGTGCTTTGGAGAATAGCTTGACTCCCTCTTCTTTGTGGCAGCCCTTGAGATATTGGAACACTGCTATCATGTCACCGCTACTCCTTCTTTTCATCAAACTAGACATACCCAGTTCCAGCAACCGTTCTTTATATGTTTTAGCCTCCAGTCCCCTAAACATCTTTGTTGCTCGTCTTTGCACTCTTTCTAGAGTCTCAACATCTTTTTTACATTATGGCGACCAAACCTAGATGCAGTATTCCAAGTGTGGCCTTACCAAGTGGTATTATAAAGTGGTATATAAAGTGGTATTAATATCTCACGTGATCTTGATTCTATCCCTCTATTTATGCACTCTAGAACTGTGTTGGCTTTTTTGGCAGCTGCAGCACACTGCTGGCTCTTATTTAAATTATTGTCCACTAGGACTCCAAGATCCCTCTCTACTGTTGAGCAAGGTACCACATATACTGTACTGTGCATTTTGTTTTTCTTGCCTAACTGTAGAACCTTACTTTTTTCACCACTGAATTTCATTTTGTTAAATAGTGCCCAATGTTCAAGTCTGTCAATATCCCTCTGTATCTTAAGCCTATCTTCTGTAGTGTTGGCTATTCCTGCTAGCTTGGTATAGTCTGCAAATTTGATGAGTTCCCCATATCCCCTCATCGAAATCGAAGATATTGAAGAGTACTCGGCCTAAAGCAGAGCCTTGGGTTGGTACCCCACTGCATACTTCCCTCCACATAGATGCAGTTCCATTGGTGACTACACATTGAGTACGGTTAGTTGGCCAGTTACAAATCCATCTGGTGGTGATGCTGTCTAATCCACATTTTTCTATTTTATCAAGTAGTAGGTTATGGTCTACTTTATCAAATGCCTTACTGAAGCCCAAGTAAATTATATCGACAGCATTACTCTGGTCCACTAATTTTGTCACTTTGTCAAAGAATGCAATAAGATTAGTGTGGCATGATCTGTTTTTGACAAACCCATGGTGGCTTTTGATTTTTGTTTGCTTCTAGGTATTCACTGATTTGTGCTTGATTATCTTTTCCAGAATCTTCCCTGGTATTGAGGTCAGGCTGATAGATCTATAGTTTCCTGGATCTATTGTTTTCCTTTTTTTGAAGATAGGAACTACATAAGCTCTTTTCCAGTCCTCTGGCAGTTCCCCAGTGCTCCAGGATCTTTGAAAGATATAGTTCAGTGGTTCTGAGATCTCATTAAATAGAAACAGGAATAATATAAAAAAAAAACAGTGACGGGGACAATATGCACATTTGTACACTTATGCACGCCCCCTTTATGGACCTCTTAAGTGTGAAGTAAGATCCACAGAAGTCAATTTGCGACTAAAACTGTGAAAATTTGTAACAGAGACAACTGAATCAGATAGAACATTCCAATCTGTGACAACTCTATTACAAAAATCGTATGTTTTACAGTCAAGTTTAGAACAGTTTACATTGAGTTTATAACGGTTGATTGCGTGGGTATTATTATTGTTAAAACAAAAGTCATTTACAGGTAAAACATTGCTATGTACAATTTTGTATAAATACCTAAATCTAATCTCAAGTGATGCAGTTCCAGATTATTCAAACCAAGAATTTCAAGCCTTGTGTTATTGGGATGGTCAAAAGAACTTTGCTTTTAAATGCTTCATATTGGTTTATAAAATAAATTATTTCAACTAGTGCAATAAACATTTGAGATTCTTCCTCCTACCATGGGACCCCACTATTGCATGTACTGTATATAGTCCAAATATAATGGCTTTAGATAATTACAATGATTTGGTTTGCTCTTTGTATTAAATGTACACATTTCAATTTTGTGCACACAATTGGAAGTTTTTGAGCTAAAGAAATCTCTTTATTATATACACTTCAACAACATCTTGTGAAATTTTGCAAACAATTGCTACAACTGATGAGAAACTATATTCAATTAGATGAGTGTTGTTTGGAAGAATTAACATTTCCAGTTAAGTTTGTTTTTCAATCGTTTTTTCCCTGAATGGTTTTTTTAAACATTTTTCTATGACTCGTTTTGACATCTGGTGCATCATAACTAATTTCTGTCTAAATTCAGTTTTGAAATTGTTCAGACAAGCTGCTTGTATGCAACTAGTTTGCTTGTTCAGCATTTTTCTTGTTCTATCTTGTGTACTTTAAAAATACATTTGAAGGTAAGTGTAAATAATCCTCATCTTTTGCTGAAAGGCAAGACTGTTTGCTCCAGTTTGAAAAGGACGGTTTTATTTTCGTAAACATCATAAAATATGAAAACTATCTCTTCCAACATGTTTTTGCAGTTAAGATCATTTTCATATAGACTATCTTAACAGTTTCTTAGGAAAACAGGAAAATAACAAGTCCTATTAAACATTTCATTGAGATGAACTTGGACTTTTATCATCAAACATTTAATCAAAAACAGCTGCAACCATTATAGTGCTCTGGTAATCATTCCATGCAGTGCACATGTTTACAAAGCATATGTGTCTTATTTATATTTTACACTTTAAGATACATGCATAGATTCAGAAATAATATAAAATACACAATGATCTGAATGGTTTCTTCAATAGTCTGATAACATTGATTTGTTATTATTAATCAGAGAGAACTAGAACATCCATTCTGAGTTATGTGTTACTGTGTTTTTTGCTGTATAAAAAGCACAGGAGTATAAGATGCACCTAGATTTTGGAAGAGGAAAACAAGAAAAAAAAAGTTGTATTTGGAAAGGATGGGTGGTTTGCCTATTAAACCTTTGCAAAATTAGCTAATATTATAAAAGAGAATGCATTCAAAACTGATGTGTGTAATTATCTAAAGAGAAACTTGTACCCCATGTCCATTTTCTTCTTACTCAAACCATTATGCTGTCTGCAGCTTAGATATCATATTCCTACCACAAACCTTGGAAATTGGTAAATATACAATATTGCATTTATATTGTAATTGTAAAATAAACTTTACAATTACAATCATTATGTGAACAAATGTGACACCATCTCTTCACAGTAGTGCTTGCAGACTTAGATAGAATCTACAAGTTTATCAAAATGGGGAAAAAACTTTATTTAAAAAATAGGCATTTGACGACAGAAAATACTCAAAACTGGAAATGCTGGAAAGCCATAAAGGCTGAGTGATTCTGGGAAGAAAATAAGAGTGAAAGAGAATAATGAAGATTATTGCCTTTGGGGGCTGGGGAGAGGGAATACAAGACACATGGGGGGGGGGGGTTGGGAGGCCAAAAAACAGGCCAAAAATGGGCCATTTTTAGCCTCCCAGCCCCTCCATACATCTTGTATTCCCTCTTCCCAGCCCCCAGAGGCATTTTGCAGGGCTCCAGAAGCCCCTGCAGGGCTCACTTTCACCAAAAATATGGCCCATATTTTGTCCATTTTTTGGTGAAAATGAGCACTGCGGAGGCTTCTGGAGCCTTGCAAAATGCCTCTGGGGGCTGGGGAAAGAGAATACAAGATGCATGGGGTTTTTTTTGGGAGGTTAAACAGCCCATTTTTTGCCCATTTTCTACCCATTTTTTGGCCTCCCGACCCCACCATGTGTCTTGTATTCCTTCTCCCCAGCCCCCAGAGGCATTTTGCAGGGCTTCAGAAAGCTCTGCACGGCTGTTTTTGGTGAAAATAGGATGCATGGGTGGGGGCTCGGAAGGCCAAAAATGGCTGTATTCGGTGTATAAGACACGCCACAATTTTCACCCACTTTTAGTTAGGGGGAAAGTGCGTCTTATACACTGAAAAATACGGTACACAGCTGTTATGTGGAAGTGTCCCTAGGTTTTCCCAAATCTCTATAGTCCTTTCATATCTAAATCTGTAACTAGTATAAAATGACCAATTCCATCCTGAATATCATTTGGATGTATTAGGAAAATTACACCAGTGCATCAAGAAGGCACCCGGCTGAGGAAAGCTAGCATAAAACATTGCTTTTTTAATATTTGAAATAACTTTCTGTATCTGCTATAATTTCTCTTATTTGCATTCAAGAATGAGTTCTGCTTAGACAAATCTTGTTGTCCATCACGTGATTTTAAAAAATGCCATTCAATATTTATACTTTAAGCTTGGTGGGGACATAATAGCATAGCTCTCTCTACATTATAATGAAGATTTAATTGTCACAAGTTCCTTAAGACAAAACAGATATTACAGATATATATAGTCTTTTCAGGGTTGCCCAGTGATGCAAGAAGTCCTGGAGAAATGGAGAGAAAAAATACTTTAGGAAAACACCAACTTAAGGATTATTGCTGCTTTTCCTTGGATCCAGAGGAAGAGCTGGAAGTCATGGGTCAGAACTAAAGAATAGGAATTTGAAAACAAGGTGGGAAAACACTTCACCAAAAACTTCCATAGTGATACACAGAATAATCAGATACCAACATTTTAGCTAAAACTGATAAAATGTATTACTTATGAGTTTTGAAGCTTGCAGAGTATTTTTTTTTGAGGGGAGGGTGAGATGAAGGAAAGTATTTGCATAAAATCTATATAGACCAGATGCTTATATTTTGTATTAAAGCCTCTACTGACTATCATGATGCCATATCTTAACTTTCCAAAAAGTGTTTCCAAGCTAAAATTTATGCAGATAAAAGCTGATTTAATCAATTTACTCACAATAGAATTGGAAGTTTTCATGGTTGAAAACCAGTCTAGAGCTTAGTACTATATGCTGGACTAATGTAAATAACAAGTTTGAAATTGTAAGTAGTGAATAAAGAAGCATAATAAAGCTTTCAGTTCAATGGAACTGCCAGATTCAGGACAGATCATCTTGGAGAACATCTATGTGGCCATTCAGAGTTCACTTGATGGCATTTAGTCTAAATGATGTACTTGGAAGGAAAACATTAATTCTGATTTCAAGAGGAAGAATTTGATGGGAAGTTTGCTACTATTGGCTGACTGGATAAGTATCCAATCTGGTCAATATATAATTATCCTTTCTTTTCTTATTAATGATTCTTACATAGACTGTATAGTTACATTTCAGTATGAAATACTTTTATTTCTTAGTTAGAGCCTATCATTTTTACATGCTGCATTGCTTCTATACATTTTATGGTTATGGTCACAAAGAATATAAACCACGTGATCTGCTTCAGTGATGAAGTTGTTTGCACAATTGACTAATGTATTAACAAAAGAGCAGAAATGTTGGAATAAGAGCCTTGAGCTTTCATTCATTTTGTAATTTTTTTTTCAAAATTAGGTTTTTGCTACTTTTAAAGAAATGACTCGAGCAAGATCATCTTGCATTAACTTTCTATTTTAAAAATTCCTCCAACAATGCAATGAGAAACTAGAACCTGTTAAATTTCACAAAGGACAGTAGAGATGGTATAATTATGGGGGTATGTTTGTTTAAAGGTCCTGGCTTGAAATTCCTTCCCCAAAATTATAAAATACTGGTAACTTTTCCAAATTTAACAAAGATTGAAATAGGTGAGTTTAGAAAACATGTGGTCGCTTCCTGTATTTTTTTATTTATACTACCAGTGAAGTAATATACATCAGAGCAAAAATAAACTGTAGTAGCTAACATTGTCATTAAACACTTTATGACATAATGCAAAATGTCACAAAATATTTACTCTGCTGACATTTGTTCTACACAGATAAACATGGACTATTTGAAGACAGGTACATCTCTAAATGTGTCCCAACTTCTGAAGTTAGTATATTAGAAGTTTGATCATTGTTGAAAGCATTGAGGAATCTGGTAAGGAAATGTCTCATCTGAAATGATGATCAGAGACTGTCTAGTAGCTAATTAATTCTAGCTTGTCTTAAATAGGTTTTTAAGAAGAAATTGGACAACCGTTTGTCTGAAATGGTATAGGATTTCCTGCCTAAGCAGGGGGTTGGACTAGAAGACATCCATGGTCCCTTCCAATTTTGTTATTCTGGTTTGCTTGAATAAAGAACAAGCCACAGTTTTCTATTCATGCTAAATACTAAAGAAATCTTGACTACAGCTGCCCAAATTTGTTACTTAAGCCCACTGGTAATGGAAGCCAGTCAGAATCAATAAACCACACATTAATGGTTCTGGTTTGCTGTATTCTATCTTACCATGGAAGTGTTACATGTGATCATAGTATAGTTTATATGTGTCTTTCATAACTATTTTTCTGCCTTACAAGCTGTCTCTTTTATCTGCGATCTGAATCTTATGCAAAATACACAGAACAAAGGAAAGTTAAATGATCTGTAGCTTAGATAATTTTTTAATGCCAGCAGTCTAGAAAACCATTGAAAAACAATAGGTCTAAAAATCTTTACTGCTCATTTACTGATTGGTACATTTATATTGCCTGTTTCTTCTTATTAGAATTCAAAGTGACATATATGGAGTTTCCATATGAAATCTCATCGGGTGACTGTCCAGACTCAGACTTTGGCTAGCATAGCAAAACATTAAGGCATATTTTTGAATATACCATATGCCAATAGTGAGCATTATTCTTGGGTGCTGATACTTACGTTATGAGCGGTACTGTCATTGTTCAAGATGAAGATGTTAGAACAAGAAAATACCAAGACTTGTAGATGCATAGAAAATACTTAGCAGGGGAGAAAATGCTCTGGGAGAGCCTGCAAAAGATGCTAATACCATATATAGCTATCTAATTGCCATATAATATTCTGCTAAAGGAAGAAAGGATGGCAAACTCTGCATGGTGAAACTGAGATATTTAGAACATTTATATAACCATTTATCTTAAACCTCTAACAAAGAATTAAAACAACATAAAAACTATATTAAAACCATTGAAACCAAAAAAACACCAGCCGTTCAAATATTATGAGCTGACTGCAGTCTGAACATGAGCACCCCTTTATAACAGAGTTTGGGTGTACAGAATTTATCCAAATGCTTTTCTATGTCCTACTTTTATATGAAAACAATACTGATATGACTTATTTCTGATATGACATCAGCCAGTGTGCATTACTTCTTGATAATATGGTACATACGAAAGATCAGAATTGTGATATTTAAATATTTTGTATCTGTCCAAATGATGTCAGTATATGGCTTTTCTGTGCCATGCCACACACACAGATTCCAGAATCTTATTTCTTAAATGCAGGTCAATTCCATGCAGAAGAAGACATATCATGCAGTGTAATTTTCCTGCCATAAAAACACTGACAAGAATAACAAATCAAGCAAATATACAGTGAAATCTCTGTGGAATGTCATAATATAGCTTGTAAAGAACTCTAAATTTAAGCTTACTTAGCAAACCACTCCCATTTGTTGGATGGAGTGATTTATTGGTCATAACAGCTGAAGCTAGGGAGAATAACTCACCTGCTTGATAACTGAACTGTACATATATTTTAAAGGACAGTACTTTACGTGACCTTCTAATGAACCCCTTTCAATTCAGTTTAATTAATCATATCATATTGAAATGCAAGTTGAAATGTATAATTGTTTTCTTAGTTTTAATATAGTGTTTAAACAATGTCATGGAGTACAGCATGACATCAAAATTACTCCGTGCCTGAAGCTGCAATACACTTTTTTGAGAGCCATTTTTTAAAAATGAAGCAACTCATGAAAATGAATAGAAAGAGAAGCAGTGATTGACAGCCTGCTTGAAACATGTGAGTTGGAATAAGATGCAGCTGAAACAGCATTTGATGTAGTTATCTACATCTGTTATTCAAACTGTGAAGGTATGAGTAAATTATGGCTTCACAGCTGAGGAACAGGTTATAGATTCACATTTTTTAAGCATCTGTGTCCATTAATCAATACCACATTTTTAAATGGGTCAAGTACATTTTCCCTAACTTATCCAAATCACTATACTAGTAGTTCCAACCTTTTCCTTTGGATAGATTGCTATGTTATCACTGAAAATTTGTTAAGGATTATTACATAAACCAGGAACCAGCAGCATAATGGCATGGATATCCTGGCACAAGTAGTTATCACAATATACAAAAATTAAATAATATTTATTGATACCGAGCAAACTTGTGAGATTTTGGCTATTTTAAAAAATATATAATCTGAATTTATTTTGATAACTTCACTGGACATAGTCTGCATTAACCTTTGTACTATGATATATACACCACAAATTTGGAAACACTTTACTCATAAAAGAGATTAAGATACCCAAATACTACATCTGGGCATTCTAATGCCAGTCACAGTTCATGAACAATATTTACTTGATTGGCATTACAGCATTTCGGACTTGCTGGAATACAGAGAAGACAAGGAAGCTGCCATACTTCTGATAATGAACCAGTGGAAGCTGATGCTTTCCAACTGTCATGTACAATGTGTGTCTCCTCCTTTCCCATTGATCAATCTGAGTAGCTCATGAGAAAAACAAAAAGGGTCAACAACTTGTAGAAAAAGTGGGTAGTTCTTCAATGCCACACTTTTTGCAGTTTTAGGCCACACTGCCCAACTATCTCTTAAACTGAATGTCCTAATTGCTTGCCATGCACTAAATAAATAAACAAATCTGGATTGTTTTCTCTATTATATGCAAATGACAGTAATCTGAGAGTTTTCAGCATCACCCTTCCCCCTAATATTATTTGTTTGGAAATATTTCTCATTCTACTTTTTTCATTTTTATTTATTAATAAAATACAACTTAATTTATTAATAGATACAACTTAAAACCTTAAAACAGAATAAAATCATTGTCTATGAGTAATAAGTAGGAATTCTGCTTACTAGTTCAGTATAAAAACTTGTTTTAAATACAGTATGATCAAATATTAAATTATGTTTTGAATTCTGGAGGGAGAAACTATGAACTGATGCTAACACGATTTTCAAAATTGTAAGCTAACACAATTCATTTGGAATTGCCATTTCTATTATAAAATTAAGTTTAAAATGTTTCTAGTTTATATTTTAAATATTTATAGCCTAACTAGTTGCCTTGTCTCTCATTAATATTCTGGATTACTAGAAAAATGAAAAAAGCAACATCTGAAAAACTGTTTATCAAAATAAGAGAAATGTTATTTAAGTATCTATACTTCGTTTAACCAGAAATGTGTAAATCATTCAAGTAAAGGTTGTTTAGTGATAGAATCATAAATTAATTATTTATAAAGTTGACCCAATTTTTTTTCTTATAACTAACCACAAGAAATATATAATCCTCAGAGAGATTCTCATTTTTAATCAAGTTTGACAGTTTGGCCTGAGCTCCGGGGTTTGTGTGGCTCTAAAACTGACATAAACCCGACATTGAAATAAAGCTGATAGTGTATTCATGGCTAATCACCAGCCACTTGTCCAGACTCCAGAACTGAGAGATCCTCTGATCCTGATACTACAAAATAGTTAAAATAAATCCACCACCTCCTATCTGCCTCTTTAAAAAAAACTTTTGTTATCATTTCAATCTGTATCTGACAGTGAATAATAATTTAAAATAATTTGTTTCCAGGAACTGAGAAGTTGTTTTTATACAACTGTAATTTTTGCTGTTCGATGACCAGAATTGAACAAAACAAAGCTCCAATTCTCCAAGTTCCTGTTTCTGTTTATATGCATGGAAAAGGATGACAGTGCAGTAGTTGCATTTCCAGATTTAGTCCCTAACAGTTTATTTGAAGGTCATTCAGACGGTTTGGGAACAGCTGATTGCCTTAATTTTACTGAATGTAGCACAGTCCCAGAGTTATCCACTGCTGCTTATGGAAATCTGCCCTGAAAGTTCATCTTGTTGTTTCTGTACCTATTTGTGAGAATCATTTGTATGATATCCCAAGGGTCTGAGTTATTTTGTTTATATCAGATTTCCAAAATGTTTTCAGAATATGCAAAGGGAGTATTTATTCTAGAATGTATTCCTAATCAGCCAGACACGATTCATAGTTTTACAGGCATTCAGAAATGTCTTGGTTGCAATTTATGTGTTTATTCCTTATCACTTCAAATGGAATTCTGCCTAAGGATCAGTTCAAGCACTTGGTTTATTCACAGCATTTAGTCATATTGGGAAGAAATTAACTTTGATCCTCTAGCTGGGAAATTTGTTTCTTTTATTTTTGAACTCAAGTGCCCCATTATTGTGGTTATATTGTAAGAATATATAATTCACCAACAAAATTAGCTATATGAAAACGTATACTGCAGCTTTTTCACATTTACTTTGGAGAAAAATAATCACATGACAAACTGAAGAGATATAACATATGAACTTCAACATATAAGAATACTTCTAAAATGTATATCAGACATCCTTACTATATTAAGGTTGATTTCAACCTCATCTCAAAAAAAGGTCTTAAATTTGTGTGTTCTT
This sequence comes from Myanophis thanlyinensis, assembly GCA_017656035.1. Lineage (NCBI taxonomy): Eukaryota > Metazoa > Chordata > Lepidosauria > Squamata > Homalopsidae > Myanophis > Myanophis thanlyinensis. The sequence continues at coordinate 10,334 of JAEANM010005621.1, forward strand.
ATGAGGATGATTTCTAATTTAAAGAAAATAAGCAATATGTTAAAGTTGTTGAATATTAATAAAATCCAAAATTTATTTCAAAATAAAATATTTTATCAGTTTTATATTCTAGTCATTTGTATTCATGAGATAATGAACAAACAAATTCAGTGAAAAGTTCCTTAAGAAATGTTTAAAACTCTACAATTCTGGTTTAAGTTTATATCTGTGGATTGCTTTCTAAAGGTGGAAATTAGCATGGATGGAGATTTAAGGCAGAGAAAGAATACTTCTCTGCTGAATCATCTAAGAAGTTCATTTATACATACATTCATATACGAATATCTAAATCAGCATCATTATTATCATCCCAAATAAGCCCATTGCAGGATAAAAACCTATTAATTGAAAGTTGTAGACCATAATTTACCTCTCTGGCCCAATCAAGGTTGGTAGATAGCTTTTTTTACTTCTCAGGCTAAAGCTGGGATAGACTAACTGGTTGAAAGTCACCCAACTGGCTTCTATGCATAAGAGAGAATTACAACCTTTATTCCAGACTGTAACCACTACATACTGATGACTATATAGTGGGAGTATTGGTTGGGTTAATACATGCACATTAAGGCAAACTATAATAATTTTTGAATTTGCTGCATAGTACAGGAGGTTGAAAATAAATTGCTGTACCAGAGGGCCTGTTATTTAAGCAATATAACCATAAAAGCTGTATCATATCCAAAAACCCCGAAGGCAATGTTTGTCAATAGCACTGATTGATGGGATGAACCTTCAAGCCCCTCTGGCAGAAAGATTCAGTCTACTTGAGCCGGACTAAAAAATCTGCCCCGTTATTTGTTTTATTGTCCTTTATAGTTATCTCTGCAGGGGAAAGTAAGATCTCTAAACAAGTTATTTCTATAGTATTTTGTCATATTCTAAAAGAAGACATGATTTTCTTGTTATCATTTCTGTTATCCAGAATGTACAGATTCTTTTGTTGCTGTGACCTTAAATATACAGACCAACTGATGATCCTTAATCACAATTAACTGTAAATAATATTCTGCATTTAGATTTTAGATGCCTGCTTGGCTAAGGACCTTAAATTTTTAATTTATGTTATAAATTCTTCCTTACTTTCTTTCATTTCATATTTATAGCAATTTTGAATCTTGTATTGTTTGATTGTATTGCATTTATTTTAATTATTTTCTTTTCTACAGCATTTTTACCAGATGACATAGGAAGAAGCACCAATATATTTAAATATATATGAAATATGATTTTGGAGTACTTAAATTTGATGAATTTGTTTATCTTTAAAATGTTTTAATTTAGTACACAATTATTACAGAAAATAGCCATAAAATTTAGCATCAGTGAGGACTAGAAGAGCTTTCATTTTCATTTTCTGTGTTTATATTACCATTTCAAATCAATTTAAAATGCTGAATGAATAGCTTAAAACTTAAGGCCAAGTTGTAAATCTCTCCCTTTGAAACAGTTAAAAACATTAAACTGTAAAATGCATTTGTTTCCAATAAATATATTAAACTATTTTATTTGTTAAATTTTTTAATAAAAAATGTTTACTAGGTCCCAAAATGTTTTTAAAAAATAACTAGCAAGTAAGATAAATGTATTTTACACAAATTAGATTAGATTAGATTAGAATTCTTTATTGGCCAAGTGTGATTGGACACACAAGGAATTTGTCTTTGGTGCATACGCTGTCAGTACATGAAAAGAAAGGTACATTTGTCAATAATCATAAGATAGAACACTTAATAGTCATAGGGTACAAATAAGCAATCAAATCATATTAGGAAGCAATAATCAATGTAATATAGACCCAAAATCAATTTTACATAGACCTATATGTTCTCTGTTTTTTGAATGAAGGTTCCTGTACTAGGCGGTCATAATGAGTGCTAAGTCAGATGAAACTCCTCTATGTAGGCAGCAAAGAAGAGAATGTAACGGTAAAATATGTTTTTTTAGTAACTAGATTGAGTTGGAGCACTTCTTCATATTGATTTTATTTTTATATTTAAATAGGATGTTAATACAGGAGATGGGAGTGAATTTGCTGACAGTGGAATTGAGGGTGCAGCAACAGACACAGACCTCCTTTCTAGACGTTCAAATGCCACAAACTCCAGCTACTCACCAACAACCAGCCGAGCCTTTGCTGGTAGTGACAGTGGCAGTTCTTCAACTGGAGATGGGGCCCGTCAGGGAGTCTATGAGAACTTTCGGCGAGAGTTGGAGTTGAGCAGCACCAATGACAATTTGGATGAGGCTGGCTCTACCCTGAGCGATGAACAGAGCAGTGGGACTTTGAGTTCCCCAGGACAATCGGACATTCTTCTTACAGCTGGTCAGGGAACAGTAAGGAAGGCTGGAGCTCTTGCAGTAAAAAACTTCCTCGTTCATAAAAAGAACAAGAAGGTGGAGTTAGCCACACGGAGGAAATGGAAACAGTATTGGGTTTCCCTGAAAGGTACAGTGAATATATTTTATTTATCTGCACACTACAAAAATACAGAAGCACCTAAAAATTATATAGAATGAATGAAGGCTTGCTTAGAAATTTAAGGATTTGTATATGTTTGTGAGAAATGTGTGTGTCATACTATTTGTAAACAGATGTAAACAAATCAAACCCATGTATACTTTTGGCAAGCTCATTTTGTGAAGTGATCAGTATTCTTCTCTGAACATTCTTATGAGTTGAAAGGTTCTATGCTCTTGAAGACTTAGCAAGTCTGTTATGAAGCTCTTCCCACCTTGCTTGGTGAGACGACAATTCCACTAGGATTGTAACTGAAGTGTAGAGCAGGCATGTCAAACATGTGGCCCGGGGGCTGCATGTGGCCCATTGCAAGTACACCTGCGGCCCGCACAGACAACGTTTTACAGGCCACCTTGGATCCTTCTTGAGCAGAAAGGCAGAGTAAAATATTTTAAATCAATAAATAAAATTAAGTAAGTGAGTAAACAGGAAGGAGAACCCTACACCCTGTCCTGAGTTCACTGTTGAAAAGGCAGTCTAGACATGTAACAAATAAGCAAAAAAGCTTCCGAGGCTCCCCGGGCAAGTTGCAAAGAGAAATGCTTCTCCCCTGGAGTGACAGCAACTCCTCCTTAGCCTGGTCAGAGGAGCCAGTCGGGCAAGGCCTGTGCTTGTAACCTGACCTATGCTGCCGCCACCAGCATCTCTTTTCTGCTTGTCCCGCCATCCCAAGAGCTGCCAAGGGTGAGCCCAGCCACTGCGACCCAATTGAAGAGAGTGCGGCCCTCATCATAACTCAAATGTGACAATATGGCCCTCAGGGGACTTTGAGTTTGACATGCCTGGTGTAGAGGGCTTGGAAGGAGGCTTGGTCAAAGGCAGTATGACTTAATTTGCCAAGTACCATTAAGTATAATAAATGCAAAAGATAGTCTTTTGTTATATGACTGGGTTTTTCTTCCTTTCATAACATGTTTGGAGGTAACATATTATGTTAGTACAGGTAGTCCTCAGAAGACCAAAATCAAGGCCATAATTACAGTTGTAAGTCGTTGTAGTTGTAAATTAAAGCATCACATGGCCAGACCCAATTTTTCAACATTTTTTGTGGCAGTTGTTAAGCAAACACCATGGTTGTTAAGCAAATCCACTTTCTCCAGTGCGTATCTTTTGTTGGAAAACTGAAAGTAAATGCCCCCAGCAAAAAAAGTTGCAAATTGCAATAGAGTGACTATGGGCCATGAAATAAAAGTAAGCCAGTTGCTAAATCCCCAAATGCAATCATGTGATTATATGTATGTGCATAAATGTGTGAGCACTATTGTAACTTCAAAAACAGGTCATATGTAGGGAAAAGTCTGACATAACTTTGAATATCATTTAGTGACTGGTCATAAGTCATAAAACTGCCAGGAGAAATTAATGTAAATGTAGACAGTTAAATACTAATGATTCTAATGATGGCCTCAGTTGCTATGTTTTCACTCTATAAACACTGTTTTAAAATCACCAACACCAAATTCATTTCCTTTATCAGTTAAAGCAAGTGTTACAAGCTGATATTTGATAGTGGATATTTCCATCAAAAGTTTTAAAATATCTTTATCTATGGATTAAAATGTAAGTTTTGTATTGGAAAAAATTCCTTTACTTTAGCAGAAACAGTGTCATATATCGAGAAATGATAAATAGTGTGAATTAATATTAGATCCCAAGCCAAAGTACATTTAGATGGAAATAATCTCCTACTTATAATTAACCTGTGGTGGTTGTATCTGAATACATATGCTAGACTTTTTTCTTATTTTCATTGTGATTACAGCAGTTTTTCCCCCCTCAGATTGTTGAATAAAACTGCCTACATGACTCTTACTGTTTTTCTAATATCTTAAGCAAGTGTAGTATAAACGTGATAGTTTTGTTCACATAGACAGTATGTGTGTAATTGCAATCTTGTTCCACTGCTTTTCTTTCCCAAGAGCACCTTTTCAACTGCTGCTTAAGATAGTACAGATAATAGAAACTACAAGAGTCTGAAAGAAACAGAATACAACCCACAATTTTAAGCCATGTGATTCTTATTATTTCCCTCAGAACACTGAATAAACTCTAGGAGAAGCTCATATCAGAATATGTCATCTTCGCCTAAATAAGAAGATTCCCATATGGTATTTGTAATGTTGCCTATACAAGAATTAGGTGGTGGTGGTGGGGAGAGTGTCAGAATGGAATATGTCTCAAGGCAGATCAAGGAATAAGGAACATGGTAGCTAATTTCTCTATGGAATTATTCTTGTAATTCCATTATTTCATAGCAAGGACTACCCAAAGCCTACAGAGCAGGGGTGTCAAACTCCCGCTTAGATCCGGCCTGTGGGGCTGCCCTTGAAACAACAAAGGACCAGCCCTCAATGCCTCTGCCAGTGAAAATGGTGCCCGGGTGGGGTGGCCCTCCCGGGTTCTGTTGTCAGCTGCAGTGGCCTTCTGCCAGTGAAAATGGAGCTTGCATGTGCCCCCCCCCCACAGTTCTGTTTTCACTGGCAGAGGGCTGTCACAGCTGAAAACAAGTGACACCTGACACGAGTGATGTTGAGCTGGCCATGCCCAGCCCGGCCAGCCCAGCTTAGCCGCCCTGAGGTCAGACACAACCCTGATGTGGCTCTCAATAAAATAGAATCTGACACTCCTGCTATAGAGCCTGAATATATATACACAGATCCTTGACTTACAATCACAATTTCTGTTGCTAAGCAAGACAGTTATTGAGAGAGTTTTGTCCCATTTTGTCCTGTTTATGACTTTTATTGCCACAGTTGTTAAGTTAGTAACATGGTGGTAAGTGAATTTGGTTTCACTATTGACTTTGCTTGTTAGAAGATTTCTAAAAGTGATCACATGTCCCTGCGATCCTGCAGTAGTCATAACTGTGCAAAACAGTCATAAGTCACTTTTTCTACTTTTTGCCATTGTAACTTTGAACTGTTGTATGTCAAGGACTATCTGTAATAGCTTTGCTTGCATTACAGCTGAGTCAGGTGTGGCTAGTTAAGGATTGGAGAAAGAAGTAATTCTTTTAACCCAAGCAGTGTGCAGGAAAAATGTGATTGTGTGACACAAATGAACACAAGATTTGGAGAGAAAGGGGGAAAAAGGGATTAGAAAAGAGGTATTACTTTAAAGCGTGACTCAGACTGGATTACTGAGGTTTAGTAAAGTTAGTATTTAAGCTTTAAAATTAACAACTGCTGTGTCTTGCTGACAGTTGACTTCTGAAGTCTTAGGTTAACCAGGTATCTAAAAAAGTAGAAAATATATATTAAATTGAAAAATTCATCTGAAAATAATATAAACTTTAATTGCATCCTTTCAAGCTGTAAGAGTCTAGCCTAATTGAAAAATTCGTTTTAAAAACAAAAAAAACAAAACTTGTAATGTAACTGATTATTAGCTAAAATATTATGCTAGTTTTTGTTCCCTTTCAGTGAGGCTAGATCAGGCCATAACTTTTCCCCCCAGAAAATTCTTTGTTTATTTAAGTCAGCTTGGAACATACCATGTTTCAAGGGTGTGTCACCTCTTTTGCACATCTAATTACCCCCAAATGATTTTGTTTTAGGAACCAGTCTGGGTTACCGTATATCTGCTGGTTCTCGTTATTTGGTTTCATTTATAGGAAGGCCAGGCAGATGGGTAAAACCAAAAAAGCTGTTTAACTTAAGAAAATACACTTTATTTCCCCTTGCTAACTCTGACCAAATGGGCTTTAGTCCCAAAAAGTTAATGCCATTAAGAGGTATACTAAAGAGATATAGGAGTCTTTCAGTATTATGCATACATGTTTTTGTCTTTTTCCATATATCCAATCTGCCAGTGTAATGGAGATTTTTAAATTAGGATAACAAATCTGACTTAGATTCCTTTCCCAGGAAGTGGCTTTGCTCAGTAGTGGCACCCCCTTTTATGCATTCCTTTGCAATTAGAAACCCCTTTGAGGACCAGAACTGTATTAGCTTAATTTATTTCCAAAGAAAAAAAGAACTATTGAGGAATTTTAAATAATTGCTTCATGGTAGACTTTTGTTCTTTATATTTCTCATCTTCTTTTGAGGATTTCATCAACTCCATCCAACATGACTTTCTCGGTATTCCAGTTCCTTTCCATCCATTTCGTTAGTCTTTCATATACTTGTTTTGCAGTTAAGTGCTCATTCATTCATTCTATGTGACTAAGCCAATGTGCTTATTTCATACTGGTCACTCACTTTTATACAACCCACAATACTTTATTATAATAAAGTACACAGAAGTGCAGTATTATGCAGAGCCATCTTTACTTCTCATGGACAGTCATTTCTCAACAATTGCTATTGTTTTATTAAATCTTAATAAACCTGCCACAGTTTTTTTATGTGTGTCCTGAAATTTTTCACTCTATTTTCCCTGTCAGACAAAAACTACATTAATTTTCAGACCAATACTCCTGGTTGCATATAACATTTTCTGCAAATTATTTGGATCCTGCACCAACAATACAACATCTGCATACAAAGATGCAACGCAGTCATAGCATGCTTTTATTCATAAAGTTGTTAAGTAATCAATTAAGTCCTCCACATGTCAAGCTCTTGACCATTGATTAAAGTCTAATGCATAAAGGTGTCATGATAATAGATTTACAAGCTGAATAGTTAGAAATGTTGATTCACCTGTAAAAAGAAGTTACTGTAACTATAGGGCTGATGCAAGAGAAGAATGACTCAGCTAGTTGATAACTCCCCTTTAAGAGGGAGATATATAAGGTAGCCAGTAGAGGGTGTCCTTCCTTGCCTGCGTGTTTGATCATTACTGTTTTGTATCCTTGATTCATCGCTTATTCATTGTGAGAGTTCACCGTTAAGGTATTTTGCTACAAAGTGTATATATCATTGTATACTATACATTGTATAGTATATAAACCACTGTATATAGTAAAAGACTGTGTGCTGTATCTTATTGCTCCTGGGTTATAGCATAGAGGCAATCACTCTGTAAAAAGACTCTGCCACTGCTGCATACACTCTGGCTTTCTTTAAGCAAATGTGTTAACAGGTTGCATGTGTCTCAGGTTGTTGAGGTGTACATATTGCTTGCAAGATTGCCTCTAGATTAGAGATTTAAGCTTGCATAAAATAGTATTAGGATGCTTGGTGCAAAATTTGGCTTTGATTGAACATTTTCCTACTACCCAAAATATGCCATAATTGACCATTACTATTGTCCTTACTATTCTGAAGGAATGCTACATATGGCCCAGATACTGAAATTGGTAATACAGTTTCTATAATGTACTTCATGTATCCCTGTACTATTAAGTGTTATATGAAATATTATTATTACGCTGTACTCTGAAAATTTTGTAATACTGGTCAATATGTTGCCAAACTGGCATTAGCTCTGAACAGAAGGTGGGGAATCAAGATATTAGTGATTTTTAAGTTTGTCAAAAATTCAGGTTTTTAGGGAAACTCTCTCAGTCCACAGAAGGCGCAGCATGCTTGGTGAACATGGCAAATATTGTATATATATATTTGTATAATGTATGAAATGGAACATACTGAAGTAGGACATGGCTAAGTGAATGAAATAGTAGCTATACACAATCCACAGCAGAACATGCTTGCTTATTTATTTATTAGGGCTCGTACTGGCTATTACTTCTATTATTTCATTATTTTGAATGCTGGCATTGCATAATTCTGAAATGTTATATTCTGCTAACTGTATTATTATCTTGTCAGATACATAGATTGCTAATAAGTTGCTGTTTTTCTCAAGGTTGTACTTTATTCTTCTATGAAAGTGATGGCAGATCTGGGATAGACCACAACAGCATCCCAAAACATGCAGTCTGGGTGGAAAACAGCATAGTGCAAGCAGTACCTGAACATCCAAAGAAAGATTATGTTTTTTGCCTCAGCAATTCTCTTGGAGATGCATTTCTCTTTCAGGTTAGTTCCATCCATCCATGTTGTTGTTGCTGCTGATGCTGTTGATTTCCTTCTTGACCGTATCTTTCAGAGACAGCTCTTAATGATACATCAGCATTTGAAGAGGGCACCTAATTATTGACCTGCTTAATTATTTATAACATAAAGATGAATATGTGATTGAGCTTATTATGGAGAAGTGATAATTTGGGATCTTGCTGTTCTCAAAAAAAAGACATATTGGGGTTTTTGTTTGTTTGTTGTGGAAAATCCAATAAAATTTTATATAAAAATATTATTTATAAATTTATAAATTATAATCACTAATGATATTTAAGGTTTTTCCTTTGTTCACTACCCAGAGTTTTATTACATAAATAAGTGGTGTAAATAGATAAGATAGCATAGATAAATGTGGGCTCCTTTTATAAACTGAGCTCATTCAAAATACATAGTGCCGTGATGTAACCAAATGCTGGGGAACTTTATGCAATTTAGAGCTGATAGGACTTTGTTTCCCGGGTTGGGTTTTTTTGTTTTTGTTTTTGCAAGACTAGACTACATCATATCATTGGCTATGCTGTGATATATTTGGGGCTCATATCCTCCAAAATAGTAGTAGTAG
>JAEANM010005622.1:0-19420 GCA_017656035.1 Myanophis thanlyinensis
TCGTAGGTCAGTAATGGTCCGAATCTCAGGGGGGAGTTCATTCCACAGGGAGGGCACAGCCACAGAGAAGGCCCGAACCCTCGGGGCCATCAGGCAGCAACGACCTGGCGGTGGTACCCCGAGGAGGCCTGCCCTATGGGAGCGCACCGGTCGGTTGGAGGCTGATGATGGCAACAGGCGGTCCCGTAAATATTGATTGATTATGTCTTATAAACTTCCTCCTTCAATATCTACAGCTATCAGCAACAATACTAGGTTTATCTGAGCTAATGGGCCACTTTTGTGCCATCCATTATGGATAGCAATTGTATATTCTGTTTTGAATTTTAGATCAAGTCAAGACACATACGTCTTTCAAATGGCCTGCACGAGACAGCTATGGCATTGGAAAAAAGCACCCTTTGCCAAGGCTGGGATAAAATATATTTCCGCACTTCGTAAGACGAAAGGGAAGAGGGTCAGAGCAGGCTCGGAAGATATAAGCAGCAGTTCAATGAACTAGATGCACAGACAGCCCTTAGAACTTGAAAGAAAAACATGGGAGTTAACAAGCATAAAGATTGTCAGAGGAATATTTATTGCAAACTGACAACTGCAAGAAGCGACAGACAGACAATAAGAGGAACAAAATCTTTTAACTTACTGGTTTTGAATTGTATCGTTTTTATTCCTAACCCCTCTCCTGTGAATCAACCTATTGCTGTGATAGCGAATCTATGGCACGGGTGCCACAAGTGGCACGCAGAGCCATCTTGCTGGGCACACAAGCTGTTGGCCAATTTACCTCCAGCTGAGCATGCACATGCGATTGCTCATGCACGATTGCAGAGACCCAGCTGGTCTTCGGGCCACCTCTGTGCATGTGCACAATTGCAGCAGGAAATCCAGCTGGTCTTTGGAGCTCTCCTGCGCATGCACACGCGATTGCTCATGTGTGAGTGAGTGCCTGCATGTAGCATGTGTGCATTCCACATGTTGAGAAACCGCATGCAAGTGCAGATGGCATGTGGGAAGCACGTACTTTTCGGCACTCAGTAAGTAAAAGGTTTGCCACCACTGACCTAGTGCGTATAAAATGCATATAACTATTAGGTGCATAGGATAGTCAGTACTAACAAGTCAGAATCACCATTCTCTCTTCATACCCCTTTGCACGTGGCAAGGAGGGTGTGCCTTTTATTAACCGATGCTGCTTAGTCCAGGGCTGGGCAATTGTGGCTCTTTTAGGACCTGTGGACTTCAAAAATACTGTATGAATCTCTGGGCAAGGCAATCTAAATAAAATGGAGAAAACATTGTGAGGTGTAAGTTTAAGAAACCCTTACACTTTAAAACGTTTCCTCCATTTTATTTAGGTTGCCTTGCCCAAGGATTCTGGGATTTGAAGTCCACAGGTCATAAAAGAGCCACAATTGCCCACCCCTGACTTAGTCAGTAATCCCAATGGTGCTTTTCAAAAGGCAACTGGACTTTCTGGGTATTTTTTTTCCCCTTTCCTTAAAAATGTTTTGCTTCTCATCCAAGAAGCTTCTTCACTTCAAGCTTCAGTTCAAGAACTGAAGAATCTTCTTGGATGAAAAACAAAATATTTTCAAGGAGAAAAAAAAAAAGCCAAGTCCAGTTACCGTTTAAAAAGCACCTTTGAGACAACCATGACCTGGATGATTGAGACTCTCCATAGACATTTATTCTTTATTTATTCTTTATTTATTTATTAATTTAATTTATATACCGCCCCCTCTCCTGCAGGACTCGTGGCGGTTTACTGGCGATTTGGCCAGTAATGCTGCAGGGTGAGACAGAACATTGGTGGCCAGAGATTTGAGACCAAAAACTAGAAGTATCCAGTGATCTTGTTTTGCTTTTGCAGGAAAAAAATACTGTATGAAAAGAAAAAAAATTCCTCACTCAGCTTTTCCAAAGTTGGATTTATACAGTTGTATTTAAAAGAAAAGAGAGGAGAGGGAAAAAACCCCGAGGGAGTCTAGTATTTGGCTGAAAGCACAATTAACAGAAAACACAGGTTTTAACTTTTACAACTCACTCACACAAGATAGTATGCCCACTAACTTAGGAGAAATTAGATACAGCCAGTAAAGTAGAATCTCCTCATTGTGGCGCAGCATTACTGATCTTGCATTAAAGACAAATCAGGTTGCTGCACTGCTTAGCTAATGCAACCCTGATAACATTCTGGAAAGCCTTAACTATTTTTCCAGATCTTCCAGATCTTGGAGTGGGGTGGAAGGAAACCCTAGTAGTTAAATGTTCTTGACATATTTTGCATCTGTTTTGGGGAGTTTAATCTTGATTTCCTATCCTGATTATTTCCTTCATTACATTTTTATGTACCTGATTATATTCCTATCTCTTTTTTTTTTACATTTTGAGCGGCCATATTGAACTGGAGTTCCAGAATTGAATCAGATAAATAAAATAAAACCTTTGTGTTCATGAAAGTCACAAATTATTGGTTGTTAAATCAGCTCAATATTATTGCATTTTTCTTATCGGGAAGAAATCTCCCAGAAGCTAGTTTGCGGGGGATTATGTACCTTTGTCCTTGGGAACAGGGTTAATCTAGGCCTGAGGCTACATATTTCTGTTGGCTCATTTTTTTTTTCAGTACTTTTTAGAGATGGTGAAAACTAAACATGAACAAAGAGCTGTGTATTTCACTCTGAATTCCAATAGGGATGCCAGCTTTTATTCCAGCCTATTATACCCCAGATTTATGAAGCAATAGCTCCATCGTCTCTATCAACTGTGCGTTTCTGGAGAATGGGAGGAAATGTAGTCCAGCCCATCTATATACTATCAGTTTGGGATGCATGCTTAGCTATCTGCTTCAAGGCATATTAATACAGTCCCTTTAATGTTAAACTAAACATGCAGGTGTTCCTTGGCTTAACAATGATATTCATGTGTCCGCTGATGCTAATTGAAAGAAAAAGAAGAAACAATAAAGAAGAAAAAAAGCAAGATATAAAAATAAGATGGTTCTGCACACTTTTTCTGGGTCATGAAGCACAGTCAGAAAAGGGGAAAACATTAAATGAACAGAATTTTCCCCAAAATGGGTGGAACTAAAATCTGTATATTTAAATTTTAATTAAACTTAACAGTGAATATGATTACTCTCCACTTCTGTGTTGAATTATTTTCCCCCTGTCATGTTTGCTGATTTATTTATTCATTTATTATAAGTGTTTTTATGCCAGTTCGGTTTTACAAAATCTGAACAGCTTATAAAAGCATAGGTACTGTATTGTAATATATAGCAACTTTTGAAATGTTTGGAGCCACATCCAAGACTTTCAAGAATCACACATTTTATTTTATTTAGTTATTTTTACAAATAACTGAAGGCAGCGAGCCTACATAATACTCCTTCTTCCTCCTGTTTTCTCAACAACAACAGTCCTGTGAGGTGGGTTGGACTGAGAGAGAGTGACTGGCCTGAGGTCACCCAGCTTGTTTTCATACCTAAAGTGGGATCTAGAATTCACCATCTCCTGGTGATTGTTCCAAAGTCACCCAGCCAACTTGTACCTAAGGTGGGACTAGAACTCCCAGTTTCCTGGTTTCAAGCCTGGTGCCTTGACCATTAGACCCAAGTCTCAGATTGTACACCTCTAATATAAAGCAAGTAAGAAACAAGAATTGACACCTTTTTGTGCATTGTTAAGTGATGAATATCTTTTTCGTATTTCCTTTTTTGTTCATTACTAAACTCTTTTAAAATAGCAGGACAGCAAGAAGTAAGGGATATTTCCTACGGTCCCCCAATCTTTTGGGCACCAGGGACTGGTGGCCGTGGAGAGAGGTTTTTCCGTGGACCGGAGAGGGTGTGGTTTCATGTTCTGCCTGCATCCCATGGATGGGGTTTCACTTGTTCGATGGCCCAGTGCCGATCCACGGACCAGGGGTTGGGGATCTCTGTCCTATGGAATGGGTTTTTTTTTTCTCTATAGAAAATATTTCCTTTCCATGTGGCCTTCCCTAATCTCTCTGGGGATAACAAGTGCTTCAGTGAAACCAGATACTGTCTGCATCTACTGAAGTGTATGAAACATTCAAGGTTCTGTTCTGAAAACAGGGAAAACGGTAGCTGAACTTGAATCCCAAAGCTTTCAGATATTATTTTTAAATGGCTTGAAAACTGCTGTGGCAAAAGCCAGCAGAATATTATATTATAATTATAAACAGGGGGAGGGGGGACATTCTAAGTTATGTTTTCTTCAGATGTTGTACAATTTCCAACATTCTCCATAATGATATTTCATATATTGTTATTCACTGTTCCAATTTTAATTTTCTCTGACTCACTTAAAATCTTGGAACTTAAGTATGAAAAAAATTGTGCTCTGATGAACTAAGTGCAGGTCTTTTCTTTAAAAAAAGAAAATCTAGAGTTGAAATAAGGTACCAAAAGACTTATACACATAGTACTGAGAAATAAGCATCACTTCCTCAGATTTCAGAAGCTCTACACACACACAGAGAGAGAGAGAGAGTTTTTAAGAAGAGATTGGACAACTATGTGTCTGAAATGGTTTAGGGCAGTGGTGGTGAATCTTTTATTTACCAAGTGCTGAAAAGTACACGCTTTGCATGTGCCATCTGCACTTGCGTGCAGCTTCCTCCATGTGCGCTGTGTGTGCAACTGCACCGTCTACGCATGCATGCAGCTTTTGCACATGCAATGCACATGCAGGCACTCACACACACAGGAGCGATCACCTGTGCATGTGCACAAGGGCTCCGAAAACCAAGAGGATCCTGCTGCAATCGTGCGCATGCAGAGTGAAGGCCCGAAGACCAGCTGGGTTTCTGCAATCGCGCATGCCTGCCCACGCAATCTCATGTGCATGCTCAGCTGGAGGAAAGTTGGCCGACAGCTTGTGTGCCCAGCAAGATGGCTCTGCGTGCTACCTGTGGCACCCATGCCATAGGTTCACCATCATGGGTATAGGGTTTCCTGCCTGAATAGGGGGTTGGACTAGAAAACCTCCAAGGGTCCCTTCCAACTGTTCTGTCCCTATTTTATTGCTATTGCTATTCCTATTCGACAATTGGTTCAGCTCCTTTCCTGAAAGCTATTGGCTATTATAATCTACATTTGAGTAAAAGTACAGGAGGAAGAAAGTAGCTCTGTGAAAAGCCAAAAGTCCTTCCAAAAGGTTTCACAATATATATATATATATGTGAGATTTTGAAAACGCTTTCTATGAAGTGGCACCACAGGTATTCCAGCCATCAGAGGCAGCAAAGAATGACGATTGCCTTTCGATTCAAACCAGACGTGTCTAGTCCTGCATCCTGTTTTCCAATTCACTGGCCAAATAGGATGACCTCTGGATAGCAGCCAGCCTGGGCTTGATGGAGTCAGCTATCTTCTATAATATCTGGTTAGGGTGAGATGGCATGGCTCAGTGCTAAAGGAACTGATTCCATTTAGCTGGAGGAATGCCTTCCTAGGATGACTAGTCTGGTGTCTGTTGTTGGGGAAAGATTTCTTTTTAAAAACAAATAAATAAAAACATTTACTTGTTAGATATTTTGTATTAACCACAATTACCGGCAATTTTTCCTTTTGTTTTTATGCAAGTGCTGTTTTTTTTAACAGGATCAATTAACATTAACAGAGTTGGAAGGGACCTTGTAGGTCATCTAGTCCAACCCCACCTCCACCCAACCCCACTTCCGCCCGCCCAAGCAGGAGACCCTACACCATTTCTGACAAATGGCAGTCCAATCTCTTCTTGAAAGCTTCCAGCTTCAGCTCCCACAACTTCCAAAGGCAAGCTGTTCCATTGGTTGGTTGGTTGTTCTCACTGTCAGAAAATTTCTCTTTATTTCTAGTTTGAATCTCTCTTTGATAGCCTGAGCCCTTCCACTTTATGGCAGCCCCTCAAATATTGGAACATTGCTATCTCCCCTGGTCCTTCTCGTCACTAGACTAGCCATGCCCAGTTCCTGTAAACCATTCTTCATGTTTTAGTCTCCAATCTCCTAATCATCCTGGATGCTCTGCACTTTTTCTAGAGTCTCAACATCTTTTTTATAGCGTGACGACCAAAACTGGATACAGTATTCTAGCTGTGGGCTTACTAAAGCTTTATTGAGTGATATTAGTACCTCACTTGATCTTGATTGTATTCCTCTGTTAATGCAGCTAAGGATTGCATTGGCTTTTTTGGCTGCTGCTGCACACTGCTGGCTCCTATTTAACTGGTTGTCCACTAAGACTCCAAGATCCCTCTCACAGTTACTGCTATTAAGCCTGGTTTCACCCAGTCTATATCTGTACTTTTGGTTTTTCTTGTCTAAGTGTAAGACTTTACTTTTCTCTATATTGAATTTCATTTTGTTAGATAGGGCCCAATGTTCAAGTCTGTCAAGATCCATCTGGACCTTGAGCCTATTATCTAAGGTGTTAGCTATTCCTGCCAGCTTAGTATCATCCGCAAATTTGATAAATTCCCCTTCTATTCCCTCACCCAAGTCGTTTATGAGATATTGAAAAGTACTGGGCCTAAGACAGAATCTTATGATACCCCACTGCTTATTTCCCTCCATGTAGAGGTAGACCCCCACTGCTTATTTCCCTCCATGTAGAGGTAGACCCATGAAGGACTACTTGTTGAGTAATGTTTGTCAGTCAGTTACGAATCCATCATCTGGTGGTGATGCTATCTATCCCACTTTTTTCTAGTTTATCAAATCAAATCAAATCAAATTTTATTCGTCACATGCACAGACATACATTGTACAAAATGCAGTGAAATGTGTATGCGACCACTCGCGACCGTAGGTAGTAGGGCAAGAGAATAGTACAGACAGGGAGGGAGAATAAATTAGGGAGTGGTTGAGAGAGGTAGATTAGGAATACTTTTCTTATATTGAAAGTAAAGTATAAAGTATAAAAGTAAAAGTATAAAGTATAATCCTGTGGTTTGGTTTAGGGTCCGTATTGCCTGTGGGAAGTAGCTCCCCCTTAGTCTCTCTGCTGGCTTTCAGGGAGCGGAGGCGCTTTCCTGATCACATCATGGTGAACAGTTTGTTGTTGGGGTGGCTGGGGTCCTTCATTATTTTCCTGGCTGTAGTTTGGCATCGTCTGTTGCAGATGGAGTGCAGTTCAGGGAGCTTGGTGTGGATGATGCGCTCTGCAATGCGCACTACTTTCTGTAGAGCTTGCCTGTCCTGCATGGTGCTGTTCAAGAAGTAGGTTGTGATCTACTTTGTTAAATGCCTTGCTTTGTTAAATGTCTAAGTATATTATTCCCATAGTATTTCGCTGGTCTACTGATTTATTCACTATGCTGAAGAATGAGATAAGATTGGTTTGGCATGATCTGTTTTTACTCATTTCTAGATGTTGGCAGATCTGTTTTTTTATTATCTTTTCTGGGGTCTTCTTGGGTATTAATGTTAGGCTGATTGGTCTGTAGTTTTCTGGGTCTGTTTTATTTCCTTTTTTGAAGATGGGAAGATGGAAACCACATCAGCTCTTTCCCAGTCCTCTGGTGCTCCAGGATTTTTGAAAGATGTGGTGCAGTGGTTCTGAGATGACCTCTGCCAGCTCCTTTAGTACTCTGGGATGTAATGCGTCAGGTCCCAGGGATTTGTATTCATCAAGATCAGACAGGTGTTTTCTTACTAATTTTTTGCTTATTTTAACTTTTATTTCTAGTCTGTCTTTTACGCTTACGTTTTTGTTAGGTTGGGCTATTGTTTCTTTTTGCATGAAGACCCATGCAAAGAATGAGTTAAGCAGCTGTGCTTTCTCTCTGTTGCCTGTTGCTTCCTTGCTGTCTTCTCTCTTTAGCGAACCGACTGTTTCCTTGATTTTTTTTTCTTGTTATTTATATGTTGGAAACTTTTTATTATTATCTTTGATGACTTTAGTTGCAAGTCTTTGTTCATTCTCAGCCTTTGCTTTCCTGACTTTGTCTTTGCAGATTCTGACTATCTGCTGATATTCTGCCTTAGTTGTGCGTCCATCTTTTGTACGTGTCCCTTTTAGTCTTTCAATTTGTCAGAGAAATCTTTGTGCTGCTATGCCGGTTTCTTCTTGGATTTCTTATTTTTCTTTTTCAGTGATCTTGTGTGGGTCTGGGCTTTTATGATCATATTTTTCAGAATTTCCCAAGCTTCTTGAGTTGTTTTTCCTTTTAGGATTTTCATCCAAGGAATCTTTCCCAAGATCTTTCTTTCTGAGTTTGTTGAAATAAGCTCTTTTATCTTAAATCTTAACTGTTGGAGAAATCCTAAAGTAACTAAAATACAAATGAATCCATATAAGATTAGTTCAGGGAAAACAGAGGTGTATTTAGCTTATCAGCATACTCAGCACAGATATTTGTTGTTCAGAAAAAGAGCTTTGTTGGATGAGATTAAATTGTACAGGTAGTCCTCGATTTACAAGAGTTCGTTTAGTGACCCTGAAACATGTAACGTGTGACCGTTTTTCATACTTACAACCATTGCAGCATCCCCATGGTCATGTAACCAAAATTCAGGCGCTTGGCAACTGACTCATATCTATGATGGTTGCAATGGCCCAGGGTCATGTGATCAGCTTTTTGACTTTCTGACAAGCAAACTCAATGGGAAATTCAGATTCTCTTAACGACCGTGTTATTAATCAAGAACTGCAGTGATTCACTTAATAACTGTGACAAGAAAAGTCAAAAATGGGGGGGGGGGGAAATTCACTTAATTACTGTCTTGCTTAGCAACAAGCAAATTTTTAGCTCAATTGTGGTCGTAAGTCAAGGACTACCTGCATTTCCTCCCTTTTGTGTTCTCTTTCCAAAACCTGTCAGGCAGATGCCTTTAGAAAGCCCCCAAAGGAGGCAAAAAGCTAATAGTTTTGTCCATGTTTCCTTTTCTTGGGTATTTAGTACTAAGGCCTAGACTGCCCCAATATTTGGGTGTTTCACATAGACCTGTGATCTTCCCGTGAAAATGCATTTTCAGAGGCTTTAAAAAGCCTTAAGAAGGTGCTGGATCAGCATTCAGCTTTCCACTCTGCCTGCCTCTTTTCATTTGATCTTACTTCCTTGTTGCAAAGCAGCCCCCACTTCTCCTTCTCTTGCTATATATATATGCACTTGTCTTCTGATTCACTCTTGGTGGAGACAAGAAGGATTAAACTAGACAGATCTCCAGAAAAGCAGATCCTTTCATCCTTACATCCGTTTTTTCTTCATCAGCAAACATCGGGACTTTGCCTACTTTGGTAGTTTTGGTTTTCATCAACACGTGCATCCATCATTGCCTCACTTTTCTTGGGTCATTTCCTTCCTTAGAATTGGTTTCCTTCCATTTCTTTTTTTTCTGCTTTATTGTGCTCCTCACATCCAGCTTTTCTTCCTTATTCAGCGAGTAGGTGAGTGCACTGTAGTAACTTGGTGTCCAAAATATGGTCTTTGTGCCCACTGGCTTGCAGAGGATGGTGCCCATCTCATTATGAATACTTCTTTCTCTGGATGAGGCTGTGGTGGTGTCAAACATTTCACGACTCAAGCTGTGGATGAAGTTCTCTTTGTCCTCTGGGCAACCATGTGCAGCTGACATGTAAGCTATAGTACCGGGTGTAAAATTGCCCCAAGATTAGAAATAGCAGTCTCAGCAGCTGCTTTGAAATGTCCACATTTGTGAGCCTGGCTGTAGAGTGCAGGCTTTGAGGAGACCAAACAATCCAAGTTCCAACTTTCTTCTAAAAACTAAAAAGTATTCCCTCTCCTACTTTCCTTCCCATTCTGTTCTTTTTATTCTTTTGAAACCCTGAATCACCGGATCATTTTTTCCTTTACTTACTGTTAAACAGAAGAGTTTCTAATGTTTTGATTGCTGAAATTTTCTAAATGTTTCTAATTTATTAGAAATGTTTATTTCTAAATAACTACTAATTAAAAATAATTGTCGGAGATTTTATAATGTTTTTTAAAAGTTTCTAATGTTTTGATTGCTGAAAGAGAAAAGAAAGACTAAGGGTGACATGATAGCAGTATTCCAGTATTTGAGGGGCTGCAACAAAGAAGACGGGGTCAACTTATTTTCCAAAGCATCAGGATTCAAGACAAGAAACAATGGATGGAAACTAATCAAGGAGAGAAGCAACTTGGAATTAAGGAAAAACTTCCTAACAGTGAGGACAAATAACCAGTGGAACAGCGTGCCTCTAGAAGTTGTAGAGCTTCATCACTGGAGGTTTTTAAGAAAAGACTAGACAGCCACCTGTCTGATACAGTATAGGGCCATGATGGCGAACCTATGGCACAGGTGGCACACAGAGCCATTTTGCTGGGCACACAAACTGTCGGCCAAGTTACCTCCAGCTGAGCACGCACATGCGATTGCACATGCACACAAGCGTGATTGCAGAGACCCAGCTGTGCATGCGCGCAATTGCAGCAGGACATCCAGCTGGTTGTTGGAGCTCTCTTGCGCCTGCACACGCAATTGCTCATGTGTGCGTGAGTGCTCTGCGTACAGCGCGCGTGCATTGCATGTGCAAAGTCTGCATGAATGCACAGATGGTGCAGTTGCACAGGCAGCGCACGTGGAGGAGCCACACGCAAGTGCAGTTGGCACGTGCAAAGCGTATACTTTTCGACACTTGGTATAGGGTCGCCATCATTGGTATAGGGTCTCCTGTTTGAGCAGGGGGTTGGACTAGAAGGCCTCCAAGGCCCCTTCCATCTCTGTTCTGATTGATTGAAATAATATAACTTGGGCAGCAGCTTTTAGTCAGGTAGCATCTCTGTATAACTAATGTATATATGCACATGAAGTACTGCAGAAATCAAAGCAATCAATAGGCAGACTTCCAACTTATCTGCATGCAGCATTTGACTTGAAAATGTGCATGCTGCAGTTGAGACATGGAAGAATCAAAAGGAATCTTAGTGAAAACATAACCCATGTGGCTGGAATGTGCCCTTTAGCGCAAGATTGTAAAATGGAAGTCACACCATTATAGTAAAAATATACTACCCTACATTATTGCTTATAGAATTCTACAGCTTTCATATATATTACGTGTTTCAAATGCTTAGCTATTTATCCTCACAAAGAAAGAATCTTGCAAAGAAGCATTTGGGCACCAAGGCAGGTTCCCAATTGATGTCCCATCAGGAAACCAGAGCCATTGTATCTGGGGATGCTTGTGTTGTGCAGATTGTAAATGCAAATGTTTTCTGAATGCTGTTACTGAAATTCAGACTTCATGTGTCTTAGAGATGGCTCCTGTTCAGCATGCTACAGTGTTGAAGAAAAAGATCAATTCCAATAATTTTTGCCATCACCCTTTTCTATGCTCAGTAAAACTCATTGGCTGCATGTAAGCCTACAGTTAATGAAAAGCTTTATAGCTATTGCTATATCTCACCCGTTGTGACCAAACTGACATTTACCTTTGTTTTTGTAAACCATGCTGATATGGAAACATATAATTTCATGGTTTGTGGATTTTAAAAAATTCTAACAGCCTCCTATGGATTTCAGATGTTGCCATTTTTATCTAAGTAGAAGTATGAGAAAATGCCCAGGTTCCTTAGTTACCCTTCTGACACGAATTTTGGAATTGTTAATAAGCTGTCCTAACTTAACATTTGGAAGCTGCATGGATTTCTCCCTCGCCTTTTCTTTAGAAGCCAATGATTTCAGATTAACATTTTAAAAACGCTTTAGCTGGTCCTATTTCAGAACTAATACTATGTGTGTCCTGCCTCCATTTTATTTCTCCTTTCCTGCATCGTACAGTGTCAATTAACAGTGTACATTTCCATTGGTAGGAAATGAATTGGTTCCAGACCCTAACTCAAGTGGGATATTAGCCCAGCAACTGTACTAACCTAATGGTAGATGACCTGATCTTTTAACTACCTCTAGTGCCAAACCAGCTGCCTTAATCAGTCTTAACCAATGTCAACAATTAGGTAATGTCTTATCTTAATCTTCCCATAATCTCTGTTTGTGTGCTTGAGTGTGTGAGGAAGAGAGAGCATCTGTGGGTGAACGTTCAAATTAACGGTTTAAAGATGTTGTAATTCCCTTTTTGATTAGAGCTTTGAGGCAGAAAGCATTGAAAAAGCTGAATTCATCTGTATTTCGATTTGGGTCAGAGTAGAGAGAATATTGTTTCTAGTCTTGAAAAATGAAAAAAAAAAACCTTGATTTTCATTACTAATATATGTGCATGTGTGAGAGCATATTTCTATATTTTTAGGTAGGCCAACCTTGAATATATCAAAATGCCTCTTTTCTGATCACAGTGAATATCTAAACTAGCTACCACAGTCTCCCACCTCCTACTCAATTATCTACAAGAATAACAGTTTAAGGCATCCTTTGTTCATTGTTGTCCAAGATTAGCCTCTTAAATTCTAATTTTGTCCCTACCCAGGGACTTCACATAACCCCTTGACTTAGAATGTGTTTGTGTGTGTCTGTGTATGTATGAACTTAGAGAAACACATCCTTCAGTGATAGGGGTTGCCTAATTCTTCCCTGCTACAGTTGAGGTCCTTATGCTCTATTTTCTTCACTTCTGCAGGGAGCAACCAATTTTTAGCACCAGAGCCCACATCTTTCAGATTGATCCTGCCACCAAGAGGAACTGGATCCCTGCCAGTAAACATGCCTTGACAGTGTCCTATTTCTATGATGCTACTCGCAATGTCTATCGGATCATCAGTGTGGGAGGCACCAAGGTGAGACCTAACGGTCAAGCGGCTTCTCCCATGTCCAGTTTCTTGTTTTAAAACAATCGTACTAGTACGGAAAAATAATTGTAATAATTATATTCAGCAGGATCCAATCTGGGTCAGTCAGCAGGACCAGAGGTTTTGTCTTCTGACTTTCGAAAGCCACTTACAACAGCCACTATAAATACCACACATTGAACAGCACACACTCTGCTAGAAAGTTCCCTGAAGGTGGGTTCCAGCACGAGTCCGAAAGCTCAGAAGACAAAATCTCTGGTCCCGGTGACTGACCCAAATTGGATCCTGCAACACATATATTTGCCTTCCTTCGTAATTATATTGTGTCTTTCTCTAAGGAACTTAAGACGTACACTATTTAATATTTTTTCATAACAGATTCTGTCGGGTGAATTAAGCTGAAATATGATAAACAGCCTCATTGTTAACCTAGTAACCTTCATTGCCAAATGGGAATTTCTATCCATGTCTCCCATGACCTTGTGATCATACTGTGTTGGCTGTCCCAGGAAGATTTTTTTTTTTAATTAATGAAACAGTTTGATTTGATCATGTAAAATTCCAAAGTATGCTTATTCAGATTTTCCAACGGTCTTGATTTAGAGCCAATGAAGAACATTTGAAAACATGTGCACAGTGTTCATAATTGTGCGAGCATCTCTTCCAAAACTAAATTGTGAGGGTGGTATGTGAGCTGTCCAGACTGGATACCAGCAAGCTGGGTGGGGGAACATACATGTAATTTGTTGTCGCCTGCTTGGGTGTCACTGCATCCTGCACCCATGTTTCCTGTCATTTTTCAAAAGTTATCCCTGCAATTGCTACTTGTGGAAATTATTCCTTTTCTAATCTGACTTTAAAAGTCTTGGTGTTTGTCTTCCTTATAGGCCATCATCAATAGCACCATCACCCCCAACATGACCTTCACAAAGACCTCACAGAAGTTTGGACAATGGGCAGATAGCAGGGCCAACACAGTGTATGGGCTGGGCTTTCCTTCTGAACAACATCTCTCTCAGGTGCTGAATTATAGGAACTGGGTGGGGGAAAGGACCATTTTATTAAAGAAGTTTCTAAAAGGATAGTTTGAATCCTACTAGCTTTTCCAAGAAAATCTCAGCAGAGATCAGAGGGTGTTCTCATTTCTTTCATTGTTTTAAAGCTACAAAGACCAGTGTTTTAATCTCAGGAAGGATTTTTACAGCTTTACAGAGTAACAAGACCAGTTATTGGCAACCGAATTAGATCAGTTTCCCCAGTTTTCATGGTATATATTGAACTATGTCACCATCAATCCCAACCTGCAAAGCCATTGGCACAGAAAAAATAGGAATTCTATCTTTGCAGATCTGGAGGCCAACGGATTAGGGAAGATTGACATAAATATGACTCATCTTCCTTAACAGCCCTTCTTTTGGACAAGAGGGAAGAAACCCCCTTTTCCCCCAGGCTTGCTTGATGTATGATTTAATATATATTTGGCACTGTGAAAGGTGAAATTTACTGGTACAGTTTAAAAGTATTCTCGTCATTATAAACTGATATTTTACTTACTGTTTTCTTTGGATTATCTCTTTTATTATTTATAATACTTGCTTTTAATGTATTAAGGGTTTAGACTTGTCTTTTTTTTTTCTCACAATCATCCTGTGAGGTAGGTGAATGTAAGAGAAAGTACACAGTATATAAGAATGTCTCATCCAGTAAGCTCCATGGCTAAATAGGGATTTGAAGCTGGGTTTCCTTAGTCTGAAACTCTTCAACCAATTTGTCACATATAAACAACCACGTGTATCTTTAATGATTCTGTAACTTACTGGAAGAATTCAGGCTGAAGAGTGAGACATAAAACTGAAAATTATCTGAGTAGCTCTTCAGTGATTTGAAGACCCTTCTATGTTTGCTTCATAGTGCAAATTGCAGGAAAGAGATTTTGAATAAACATAGGAAAAATTCCTTTTGTGGCAGTTGCTGATTAATGGTGGAACTGCCAGACTGTATTCAATAGTGGTGAGTTATCTTGACTGGAAATACTTAAGCAGGGATGTCTTAATTGCAAGGTTCCTATACCAAAAGGAGAAAAAAAGAGGGACGAGGTGACCATTTTCCCCCCAGCTCTACAGATTCATTGTAAATGGCCGCTTCCCAGCATTTCCCATCATTGCAACAAAAGTGTTTGCTTAGGTAACAGTTAATTTGAAACTCAGTCCTGGAAAAGTGCTTATTAGCTCTAACTCCTGTAGCCAAATCCTTACTCCCTTCCAGAAAACACTGATTTCCTATCATTCAGAATGTGGAAATCAACAGCCCTTAGCAAAAGAGAGGAAAGATGGCAGGGGAGGGTGGGAAGCTGATAGAACGAAGGTTGCAGTTTCACAGCCTAGTTTGGAAGTTCCAGAGCAGTAGATGACGACTTCTTCTTTTTTTGTATTTTGTTTGTCTTCTGTATACTCTAAAAACAGTTTGCAGCAAAATTCCAGGAAGTAAAAGAAGCTGCTCGCTTGGCCAGAGAGAAATCACAGGATAAGACTGAACTAACCAGCCCAGCTCTCAGTTTGACTTCCCACCAAGTAAGTCTCACCAACTAAGTCCCATATCTACCGGTCCTTAGTGGGATAGCTGAATTCACTGTGATTTAAACATGATTCAGGACAACTTCTCTGTCAAGGAGAGCAAATCTTTTTTTGTAGTCAGGAGCCATGGATTTTTTAAAAAATAAAATTTTAAATTAAAAAATAGCTCATTTTGCCTTCATTGGTATTTCCCTAAAGAAACTTCACAGTGCAAAATTAGCATCTTGAAGCTGAATGTAGTATGATTTTGCCGGACTCTGAGAAGCTACAAAAAAAATCACCAGGGGAATTGCATGCAGCCAGTATTTACCCATCCATTTGTTAACTGGCAATGGCTCTCCAGGATCCAGAACTAATCCTCTCACTGGCTGCTAGAGAGCCTTTATATTGGAGATACTGGGGACTGAACTGGGAACTTTTGTTGACAAGAAGGTTCCTTTACCGTTGAGATGAGATCCTTTGATCCCAGCAATAGTAAATGTAAAGCTAAGTGTGCAGGTGTAAGAACAAAAAAGCCAAGAAACAAGGTAACAGGGTCATACTTTGCAACATTAAGGCAGCTAAGGAACAATAGGTGGCTCTGAAGGCCAGTTATATAATGTTTTCTGCTGCTAGATAAGAAATGGGCTTTCTGAATTTGATTTCAACTTTAGCTTATTACTGTTTTTATTCCAGGGATCCCACTACTTTTAAGTGGATAATGGTAGAACTAGGAGGGATTACAGTCCGTTGTTTTTTTCTCTTTTACTCTGCAGATCCCATAACTTGGTTACTGTTCTAGCTTAATTTTGGATCCATATAATACACTATCATAAACAAACAAGGTTTCACAGCATGCCAACCCACAAAACAAAGGAAGCAGATTTGCTCAGCATGTTGCATGAATGCAACTGCTAGGTTTCCTTGACTTGGTTGAGTGTATCACTAGAGAGCTTCTACAGCTTGGACTGTCTTTGTAGGATATGATTTGAGTGATTTACACATGTTCACAAATTATACCTTTGATTTCCCCTGCCTCCTTGTCGCTTAGAAGAGAAGAAAGTAGACACCAGGGATTTTTTGCTTGGAGGACAGTCTCCTTCACAACACCACCAAGAGATGGCTGTTTTCCTCTGATCTCCTGGGTAACAGGGGGTAGATGGATCTGGAGGATGAAAGACATGTGTTCCCTCGGCTAGTCACAGATGGATTAGTAGTACATGAGGAGGAGGAGGAGGAGGATGTCTGAACAGTCCATTGGCCTGGAGGAGAAGAGAATGAGAGGAAACTTAACTCACCCTGGAAGAGAGCAGACAGAGGAAGTTAATAGAATCGTTGTCATGATTACATAGGATTCCGGAAACTAGAGCTTTTGGCTATATAAATGTTATTTGAGCATTTTAACAGAATAATTTTGGTATAAGCTTGAGTATCCAGCAAGCAAAGAATTTCAGAGGAATAGCATTCTCTCAAAAAAATTAAGAGAAAGACAAGAAATGCCATTCTAGTTTTGGATATAAGAAAGAGAGGGATGACATTCTAAGATGGAATGTTTTAGATTCCCTGGAATTCGGACAGGTTCAGAAGTTCTAGCGCAGCGCTGAGATTAACCTCTTGGAGATGGATTAAATTTGTTTGCCGATCATCTCACCACACTCCGATTCTGAGCACTTTATCACAGTAAAAGCAATAAAACCACAGACCCATTTATCTAACTGGCATAAAAATACAGACTACAAATGATGACTGAAAGATGGGGAGGGAGGGAGTAAGATTATGGGGGTGGGGGAGATAGGATCTACTACTGGTCCATCAACAATCTCCAAGTGTGATACTCTTCCATTGCATTCCATTAATTTAATTCTTTTAACTTGTTTTTAATTGATATTTATTTTATTGTCTCTGTTTTTAGTTGGTTGTACACCGCGCCAGCTGGCACAGCCGCATCTTCAGGCTCTTGTAGAAGATCAGGAGGGTGGGAACTGATCTCACTTGGGGTGGGGTGGGTGGGGACAAGATGTCCCAAAGGACAGGAGCTATGGCAGAGAAGTCTCTTCTTTTGGACCCTGCCAGTTGGATATCCCCTGATGACCTAGAGCAGAGGTTCCCCCAACCCCAGTCCGTGGACTGGCAGCGGTCCATGGCATGCCAGCAACCAGGCTGCACAAATAAGTGAAGCGATGTGATGCAGGCAGCATCCAAAACCACGTCCCCTCCGGTCCACGGAAAAATCTCTCTCCATGAAACTGGTCCCTGGTGCCCTAAAAGTTGGGGGCCGCTAGCCTACAGCATTCCTTCTCTGCCAGCACGGATGGGGTGGGCCAGTCCCATTGGGGGGAGTCGAGATGCTTTTTTTGTGTGTGTATGTATGTGGGTATGGGGGGGGAGGATAGAACAATTTCTTAGCAAGCTGCCTTGAAGCTGCAAAGTCAGTCTTTCACTTCATGTGTTTGATTGTCATGTTCCTTTTGCTTGACAGATTCTGGCCAGCCCCATCATTAGTTCCAATGGTCCCGGAGATGACAAGCTGTTCCGGAGCCAGAGTGCTGACATGGAGATGACAACAGAAAGAGAGCGCATTAAAAAAATGCTCTCTGAAGGGTGAGCAACCAGTTAGGGAGTGATTCACATGGATACATATTCTGCATTTCATTTTCACACCAAGTGGTTTAACAAAAGCAAATGGGATTATCAAGAAGATGCTGTGATACTGTCTCCTGGTTTATTTTTTTTTAATGCCAGTGAATTTGTTACTTTTCAGGATTATGTGTTGCTTTGGATTCAACCCCCAAAAGGTCACCCTTTAGCTTAAACCAGGTCAGGAAACAGATTCCACACAAAAAAATACTGGAACTCTGCTTGATTGATATAGATTGACATAGAGTATAGAAAACCTGATGGTGTTTCTCTTTCCCTTCCTTTGTACACTAAAGGGAATTGACATGGTGGCAACCTGAAATTTCTTTCCTATTTTTTCTTGTCTTTTCAGGGACATTAGCTTAAGTTTTGCTAATGGCCGTCACATATCTTCTTCAAGGCTGTCTCCACACTTCCAGAAACGGTGCTTTAGAATACACAGAATGAGAAAATGGCGTGCATCTACACGTCTTAAAACAGCCACATTTTTTTCCTGTGCCTCACATGGCAGCTTCAAAGGGCAGCTGTGTGATCCCAGGAACAGATCGAACAGCTTTTAAAGCATTGCACACCAGAGTACTTCCTTCCCTTTAAGTATACTATTTCTCTCTCTCTCTCTCAAACACTTCGGTTTTACTAATGGATGAAAATGCTCTTTTTTTAGAGTTCCCCATTCAGCTCGTGATGAAGAGATTTCCTGCTTTGCTCCTTTAGTATTCACTCTGCTGTGCATTTTGCTCCTGCTAAATTCAGATCCCTAAGAAAATGTCTAAAATTAAATACTAAATTGGAGTCTGTGCTGATTACTGTACCACTCGTTTCCTTCCTTTCATTGGCATAATTCTCTCTTATTATCAGTGTACATGTGTGTATTAATAAATACCTGCCAAAAGCACACTAATGTGATTGCAAAGAAATCGCTTTTTTACAGTTTTTTTTATCAATATTGTGCATTTTGCATACATAGATACAACTTTATACATAGCCGGAACAATATTGTCTTTTGCAGTGTTTGTGAAATGAACATTGCTAACACAGGGAAAGCATAGCTTCCTTACAAAACTTTCAGTTTCTTACTAATTTCATGTTGTGTGGTATTACTATTGTTTTTATTTTGTTACAAGCCATTCTAGGAACTTTTAATTCACTTGATGCAGTCTGTGAAACCTTGAATGCAACCTCCAGAGACTTCTAACATTTGTTATCAAGCTATAATTTTTCACGTGACTGAGCAAAAATGTTTTGAAATAAGTTACTGCAGCACAGATGAAAACTGTGTCCAATGTGAATTGCGTGTGAATTCACTTAAGTCAAATGTAACTTTTGTTTGGGCCTCCTGCACTACTTTTTCAAGAGTTGCTATAATTGTACCACCAACTCCAGGATCAGGAGTCTCGATGGCGCAGTGATTAGAGTAGCAGTACAGCAGTACTTCTGCTGTCTGCCGGTTCAAATCCCACCAGGCTCAAGGTTGACTCAGCCTTCCATCCTTCC
>JAEANM010005623.1:0-19420 GCA_017656035.1 Myanophis thanlyinensis
TTAATTGTTTAATATTTTTAACTGATTTTAATAGAAATTTAAATTTAATGATAATGTTTTAATTAGACAGCCGTTATGTAATTATTTTAAATAGGTTTTAAATTGTTATCTGTACTTTGTTTTTACTGGCTGTGCACCGCCCTGAGTCCCGAGGGAGAGGGGGCAGTATATAAATCAAATAAACCTTAAACCTTAAACCTTAAACTAATCCCATGAAAGCGAACATACAAAAAACCACCAACAATCCAAACTGTCGACTTTGCAGTGACAAAGTTAAAACTGTTTCACATTTAATATGTGTGCAGCAAAATCGCGCAAACTGATTACATAGCTAGACATGACCGAGTTGCTAAACTAATCCACTGGCCATTAAGGAAAAATACAACTTACCTGTATCCAAAAAGTCATGGGAACACAAAGTGGAAAAAGTTGTCAAAAATGAGAAGGTAAAGGTCTTGTTGGACTTTCTAAAGATGGATCTTTGGAACAAACATGCCAGATATCAGTCATCAAAAACTGAAGCATACAGTGTATTGATATTGCTGTACCCGGAAATGCCAGAGTAAAAAAAAAAAGAACTAGAAAAAAATCATGAAATATTGCGACCTGGCCATCAAAACCACCCAATTGTGGATGAAACGTGACAGTGATACCCATTGTCATTGGGGCACTTGGCACCATGTCCAAGAATTTCACACAGTAGATCAAGAAATTGCAGCTTCCTGCAATAACACCAGCAGAACTGCAAAAAACTGCGCTACTTGGAACAACATACATTTTGAGAAGGTACTTGGTCGATACCTAGAATGCTGGCAGCAACCTGTATCAACCATCAGTGCCAGTCAATAATGTGACACATTTTTAAATGTTCAGTTGACTGAATTTCATGTTTAATGAATAAAGTATATATAATAATAATAATCTTGAATGCCCAACCAGGAATATTCACAGTGATAGTGAGTGGTTTCAAAATGGCAGGCAGAACTAGGCCATTAAAGGTCAGCACAGTTTTATGTGTGTGCAATCCATGTGATTTGTGTTAAACAGACGTGGAGCTTTGATCACCCTGTTGCTCCCTCCATTTGAGGCTACCGACTGTTGCTGCATATGGTCCCACCTCCAAGCTGCCCTTCTCCAGCACATGTTCAGCAGAAAAAATGGTGGGGGGGGGGGGCTGGTTTTCCTGATGGTAGGAAATGCAGGAAGGAAGAAGGACAACTGAAAAACCACCCACTGTTAACTTGATGCCACCCCTCATTACATTTCAGTGACTGGCCTTTTTGCTGAGATGCAGTAATGCTAGGCTTGGGTCAGCATGAGTTATTTCAATATCTTTTCCATTAAAGAGGGGAGGGAAGCACATTTGTGTACCCGTGTGGATGAACCCTTTGCATCATAACCAAATCCTGCTCAGAGTGTGGCTGGTTTTTCCAGCAAAAACATTTCAGTGGTCACATTTTAAAATAACTGTGCTGAGTTCAACATTTTGTTTGTTCACTATAAACTTCTTTTTGAAAGGTAGCATCTGTTTAAAATTTAATAAAAAATTTTCTCTTCCTTACATTCTTGAATTGTGGAAGTGTTCACTGTCTTGAATAATTTCTAAAAGTAATAAAGGTGGGATACAAATAAATAAAAATCTGTATCGTTTATTTATTTCAAGTTTACCTTGCAGGGTTTTTGTGAATGTACATTAGGAGATGGAAATTAAGAATGCATCCATAGTCCCTTGCAATTAAAGCAGATTTAAAAAGAGGGATAAAATAGTTGTACATTAGTTGCATCTGCAGTTAGCAGGTTAGTAGATCTATTCCAATATATACTATATAGACAATGTAGTATGTATTGGAATATCGTTTAAATAACAGAAGAGGCAGAAATAATTATCCACAAAAAGTAAAAATGTATAGCACAGAAGCTAATAAATAGGGGAGTTTTGAAGTACTATGTAAAATATGCGTGTGACATGAAAAGTAAATATATTGCAGTGTGGAATTTTCTTCAGAATGCCCGACAACTGTACTCTTTTCTAGCATATATCATTCCATTCCTGCATTTGGATTTTACATTGCACCATTTTAACATATGCAGTTCCAATTGGAGCTTTCTGACTCTTGGAGATTCTGACTACCACCAGCCCACGGAAGATTTTATGCATTTCTGCAAGGCCTGGCATTTTCCTAAGTCTGCTGATACCTCTCTCTAGTAGATAGATGATGCCAATTTGATTATATAAACATCTAAATAGAAAATAGGATATAATATCTGAGCTATAGAGAGTGGACTGAAGGCAATTAATGTAGTTCCTTTGCTAGAGCTAAATAAATAGAGGTTGCGTGATAGGTCAGTGGATTTGCTATGAACTCCCTGAAGGAAAGATGAAATGCTAATAAAACAAAAAAGATTGCATTGAAAATGCAAAGAAGTAAAAATACTTTTGTTTATATCCTGAGCCCAGGAATATGAACATACAGAGCTGCTGAACAAATATTCTCAACATGTTCTAGAAACAGATATCAGACGGACAAATACAGTCCTGAGATTTTTCTAAGTCCACGTTGATTTTAGAAATTCCAGACAACTTACAGGTACTTCCCTCCTTTGCAGAACAAACAGGCCCCACTACAGAAGTCAAAATTAGAGAGACAAGAAATTAGAGCTGACCAGAGGACAGAAATGGGAGAAACATCTGACCTTGACATTCTGCTTTTCTCCAGCCTTTAGGCACACTTTAATTTGATTCCTTCTGCAAATAACTGGACCAACATAGTATCCCATATTCTCTATCATCCATTTCCAAATGTGTCCCCCCTCCCCGGGGTCTGTGGTCTTGAATTAAGTTTGGAGCATATCAGTTTTCATACTATTTTTTCCTATCTCACAAGAATATGTGATTTACTAATTTCCCTTCCATTCTTACTGTTTGATTAATATCAGTGCACAGATTTAAGTTTAAAGGTATAATATTGTCACTTTTCTGTGAGATAGATGGCCGTAAAATATGTAGGGTAGGGAAGGAAAGGAAAGGGAAGGGAAGAATAAATACATCCTTGTGTATACTTTTTGAGTTACACTAAGCCTTCATGTAATTATATTATGGATAGGTTTGTAGCAATCTTACCACCCTCTCTGAGAGAACTGATTAATTTGAGCAATGGGTGGATGCCAGCCTGGATACAGCTATTAGCCAGGGGAAAAGGCAGCAAAACTAATTTGCTTCTTATGTGCTAATGTTTTATGCTCACCAAAATAAGGATGGCAGAATATTTAAAATTTTAGTGGCTTGCTTTATATATATGTCCCAGCAAAAAAGAAAAAGAATTACATATATTTTCTTTTTTTTTTAGTTTAATCAAATTTAATGCTACTCACAAGTGTATATATAAGTGTATATAATCCCATCCAGAAGTGTGTTGAGTGAAAAATGCTATTTAATATTTTAATTTTTAATATTTAATTCTTAAATTGATTTTAAAATGTTGTTTTAAAGGATTAGCCTCTGTTTAATTATTGTAATTGATTTTAATTGTATTTTGTATTTTTTATCGGCTGTTCACCGCCCAGAGTCCTCAGGGAGAGGGGGCGGTATATAAATTTAATAAATAAATAAATAAAGTATAGCATTTTACAGGATTCAAAATGTTGTATATGCATGATTCAGTTGTAAATGTGATAATCCTATTTGATTACCCCCATCACCCAAATAGCAGATGGAAAGAGACAGGTTCGTATAGGGCTACTCCTAAACTTGATGCAGAAATGTGATTCATGAAAGAGGAGATTTCTGCTTCACAATTCAGACTTTTTGCCAATGGACTAACCATTTTGTATGCAACAATGGCCAAGAATCCATTCTGGTAAATCAAAGGGTTAGTTTTTTTTTTTAAATCTCTAAGCTACCCTCCATCCTTTCACCTTGTTGCTTGAGCTCTGAACAGCCATGAAGACAATACAATATGGCAAATCTCACCTTGCCCGTCTATCAGTTATGTAAATATTGTGCTATCCTGGTATCATCTTTAGATACAGGAACAATGTGGCTGGGTGATAGAAATAGGGGAATTTGTCTAGGATAGCTCTGGATGGAGGAATAGAAAAAGTTTGAAGTGGAGGCAATTTGATAATTGTTCTGAGTCCTCCCTCTTTAAATGTTAAAGCATATTATATTCCATTTATTTTCAAAATACAATATTATACACTGGCCCTGTTGTATTTGGGCACTCTCATGTTTATTGTGCAGAATGGAGCTCTGAACATTTATTTTGATAGAACAATTGAATTGCTTTTTAATTTCTGCAGAAATTATAAAAGATAGATGTCAAGTGTCAAATAAAGTTTGGTGCATGCTTGAAAGACTTCATTTTAGCCCTCTGTCCTTGATAGTAGCGAGACATTTAGGCATGGTGAAATACAGATAGTCGTCTACTTACAACAATTCAGTTAGTGACCATTCAAAGTTACAATGGCACTGAAAAAAGTGACTTATGACCATTTTTCATACAACTATTGTAGCATCCCCATTGTCATATGATTATAAGTTGTATGCTTGGCAGCTGGCATATATTTATAATGGTTGCAATGAACCCAGGATCACTTTTGTGACCTTCTCACAAGCAGTCATTGGGAAACCAGATTCTATTATTATTTTTTATTGTTATTTTATTTATACATTTTTCTTAGAATTATATAAAAGCTCAATATCTATATGAACAGTGTTTTGTTAGAGTACCTTTTAAGAAGTGTTAATACTGATGACAATAATCATAATTATTACAACATGTTGATAGTAATATTTGTTTCTCCATACTAATAAAATTTCCATTGTTTAATCATTAATCAATATTATATAAGAGTATATATAATATGAATATACACAATATATTTTCCCCATTTCTAGTTTCTACCTCTGTATTAGTTCTTAATAAAACAATTCCTATCTTGGAGGATATTCTATATCTATCCCCCATCTCTTACTCGTTTTTGTATTTCAACTCATATTGATTTCTTGGGACATCTCCCATGCTTCTTCCTTGAAATCTTGTGTCTTCTTACATTGTTCATGTTTAATCTAAGTATTTCATCAATCTCTTCCACTTCATCACACTGTTGGGCCTTTAATACGCCTTTCAATGGTTCTTTCCTCACTTCAGGCATATCTTTCTGTATATCCTTTTTTATATTTTGATCTCTTAAGATATCATTTACTTTCTCTATTTCATAAGATTTTACTATCTCTTCTTTTTTGTCTTTTTGTATCGTTTGTTGCTTTCCTTCCTCTATCTTTTCCATTGTTCTTTCTATTTTCTCCTCTATTTCCTAGGTTTCTTGTTTGTTAATCAGTGTCATTTGCTCATAGTTTTCTGGTTTCATAATTATATCATGTATCAATTCCTTTACCTCCCTATAATTCCTTGTCATCGCTTCCTGCATATTTTGGAGTGTCAATAATATTTCTTTTAGTAATAAATTTATTTTTCCCTGTTATAACATTTTGCCATATTTTAATAAATTAAAACATTACAGTAATATATCAAAATCCCAGTATCCCAATTATCTATTACACAAAAAAGTCAATAGTAGAGCAGTTCACAAAATCATTCTCTTGAATAGTCCATTAGCAATCTCCAGTTAGTTTCCCAACAAGTCCAAACTGTTTCACAGTATCACACTGTTTAGCATATTTCTAATCCTTAAAGATTCTAAAAGTTAAATATTCTCACAGCCTGTCTCTAAACACCAAGTACAACCAGTTTGCAGGTGGTGTTTAGTGTATTCCAGCTTGTCTGCTTTAGACAAAACAACTTTCACTTTTTTCACTTTTATGCGCTCTGAAATTTCTCCTCCAACCAGTACATTTCACACTTAGTGTCAAGATCCAAAAGGACATTTTATTTGGGGGGGGGGATTTCTGCTGTAGTATATTGGCCATTTTATATAGTCAAATTCAGGGCCATTTAGATCTTGACACATTTACTATTGCAAGGTTGCTGAAAGGGTGGGTGAAGGGGGAGTTGGAAACGGCAACTCGGAATTGTTATCTTGTTTTCATTCTTTTACATCTGGTTCTCATGAGAACTTTCTCTGGACATTTCACACCTGCGATGGGAAGTGTCTTAAGAGGTCATTGGATCTCTTTTTGAAGTGGTTGGAGAGAAATTAACATGTGATAATTACTGGGGTGAACTTTCAGTTTTACTTGGGTGGAGAAAGCCCAGGAATCTTTAGATTCAGGATTTCTACAGACTGTAGCAGAACAATATCTTCAATAAAATCTTATTCCTTGGATTTTGTCTTTTTGGAGTTCTGATTGCATTGCTGATGTTGTGTGGAACCCTGACATTTAGCCTCTTTCTCTGCTTATGCTGCAAGTGAAAAGTCTAAAACTATTTTTAATAGTTTTTTCAAAGTCACTCAAATCAAGTTGATAACAAAGGTGTAATCCAATATTATAAAACAATTTAAATTGCTGAGAAAGCCATTCCAATCTATCCTTTGTCCTTTATCTTTAAGGTTGCTTCTTTTACAATTTCTTTTCTTTCTTTTCCAAATCTGACATTAGCTCCAAATCTTATTTGCTGCTATTAACCTTAATTGAGTCTGACTTTAATTAGTATTTTTTTGGGGGGGAGAGGATTCCACAGCAAAAATTTGAAATTTCTCACCCATATCAACCACACTGTTGCAAGATCTTTCCCTTCTTCTCTTCCATTTCAGCTGTCACAGCCTCAGTTCAGCCATAATGGCCATCCTCTCTTCCGTTGGATAAAGGGGCTTTCTTCAGGTCAGACGGGGAGACTGTGCTCTTCTCTCGACTATCAAAGCATCCCCTCTGTCTTTGTCACCCGTGCAGGGTGACTTGGTCCCTTAGTGCCTGTGAAGAAATCAGTAGGATTTTGTGGAGCTCCGCTCGTCCACATCTCTTCGCCACAACATCAGCTGCTCTCATCCAGAGAGCATTACTGTTGTTTGTTGTTATTTCTTTAACATATGACAGATTTACTTAACCATATTACTAACTTAACTACTGTGATTCACTTAACAACTGTGGCAAGAAAGGTCATAAAATGGGCAAAATTGGCTACTTCTGTCAACTGCAGTTGGTAGTGATAAAGAAAGCATTCCAGACATTATGACAAATTAAACTGGGGAAAAATCAGTGAGCATAGTAATATGGTTGGTGATTATTAACTTTTATTATCCTCAGTTTTATTTTCTAACCAAAGGGCAGGCCATGCTAATGAGAATAAACTAGAAAAAGTGCTACATGTAGTCCTTGATTACAACAGTTTGTTTAATGATTGTTCAAAATTACAATAGCATTGAAAAAAGGGACTTATGACGATTTTTCATATTTACAAAAATTGCAGCAGCCCCATGGTCATGTAATCAAAATTCAGATGCTTGGCAACTGAGTCATGTTTATGATGATTGCAGTGCTCTGGGATTATGTGATTGATCAGGTTTTGAGACCTTCTGACAAGCAGATTCAGTGGAGAAGCCAGATTCACTTAACAACCATGTTATTAATAACTGCAATGATTCACTTAACTGTGGCAAGAAAAGTCATAAAATGGGTCAAAACTCACTTACCAAATGTGTCACTTAGCAACATAAATTTTGGGGTAAATTGTAGTCATAAATACAATGGAAATATTATTGAAGGACAGTGTTTATGATGATAATGTGATAGTTGGGAAGATTCGATATATAGGCACATGACATATTTGTCTTTGGAAGAATATTGATATTTTAAGGAAGTGTATATGGTGGCCTAGCCATTTTGATTGTAGAGCCTTCTGGGTGTGTTCCATTGTAATCTGTAGTAATGTTTTTCAGACTTTGCAACTTCAAAATTTGTGGATTTGAACTCAGTAAATTCTGGGAATTGAAGTCCACACATCTTAAAGTTGCCAGTTCGAAAAAATTTGCTTTAGTACGCTCACCAATTTAGCCTATCTCTTCTAATTGAAACCATGTTTTGTACTATAACACTAATTTTTCACCTCCTTCAGATTAATTAAGTCACATTAACCAAGTCATTCTGTTTTCCTTTCTTCCTTTCCACAGCTTGTCCACCATCATTCGAATAGCAGTGTGCCACATGCGATGCCACCAAAGTCTCATTCTGAAGATCCTTTCTTCATTGTGGAAACCATTTGTATCTGTTGGTTCTCCTTTGAACTCCTGGTGCGATTCATAGCCTCCCCAAGTAAGCCAGCTTTCTTCAAGGATATCATGAACATGATTGATTTTATAGCCATCATACCTTACTTTGTTGCCCTTGGTACAGAGTTTGCACGCCAGCGTGGGGTAAGCCAACCTGCCATGTCATTGGCTATCCTCAGAGTCATCCGGTTGGTGAGAGTCTTTAGAATCTTCAAACTCTCCAGACACTCCAAAGGATTGCAAATCCTAGGTCAGACGCTTAAAGCCAGCATGAGGGAACTGGGCTTGCTCATCTTTTTCCTCTTCATTGGAGTCATCTTGTTCTCCAGTGCTGTCTATTTTGCAGAAGCTGATCATGAACAGACAAATTTCTCCAGCATCCCTGCTGCCTTCTGGTGGGCTGTGGTTACCATGACGACTGTGGGATATGGTGACATGTACCCTGAAACTATTGGAGGCAAAATTGTGGGGTCTCTTTGTGCCATTGCTGGAGTACTCACTATCTCGCTTCCAGTACCTGTCATTGTCTCCAACTTCAGCTACTTTTATCATCGAGAAACTGATTGTGAGGATCAAGGTCAATACACCCACATTACAACATGCCCATATACCCCACCACCATCCCCAGAACTTGCTGCCATCCAAAGAAAAGCTCACATGCATGACAAAGCTCTTCATAGGGAGAAACATGGGGACAAAGAACTTATTGTACCCAATTCAGAACTTCTAGATGGTATGGTGCCTACAGGCAATTCAGAAGAGCCCAACAAACGTCTTGTGACCCAAGTGTGATCATCTCATCTGCCCAAGCAATTCTTGTCTGCTACATGGCTTTCTTTACTTCATCTCAGCATATTTAATTTGAAAGTTCTGCATAATAAGGCCATGAGCCAGAAGTCTGATCCGTTGTTGTGCTTAAAAACTAGTAATGGGTTCAGAGATTATTTGGAGGGGGGGTAGAATGGAACAAATTGCAATGGGCTGCCAAAGGATGAGACTATATATATATATATAGTAAGAAAAATGAATTAAATTGTAACGAGGCAGTTCAACAAAAACATATTCTGCCATATTGTTCTTTCCTAAGTTGTATCTGCAATCAGTTTCTTTTATTTCCCTTTACTCTGTTATCTACCATCCTTGTGTGACTCAAAAGGGCACGAAGATGCCTTCCTGTAACCACAGTACTGTGTTCTTGGGTTACATCTGCTGGATCATTCAATGGAACATACCCAGGACAAGCAGACCCCAAATAGCAAGTGTGGGGATAAATAAGGGAGTGCTATCAGGCAATCATTTTTGATTCAGGATATTACAGGAAACATTGTCATCATACTAAGAAGGAACTGTAAATACATTTCTAAGAGATGGCCTGTTGCTGCTCTGCTGCTGCTGCTGCTGCTGCTACTATTACTACTACTACTGTTACTACTTCTACTATTGCTACAGGTTTTTCATCAGTCTACTTTCCTAATATAGGACTTCTTTACTTAGATTATACAACAGATAATTTGCCATCATGTTTCTGGGAATTTACTTCAAAAATTTCTCTTCTTTTTTAAGTGGTAGCAAAACTGTAGTAGTTGTATAATGCGTTTTAGAAACTATTTCTGAAATTTAGGGCAACCCTCTTCTCAGCACATTCTTCTGCTTCCATGTTCAGTCCCCAATAAAGAAAAAGGACAATTTAATATAACATTGAAACCAAAATCAACCCTGTCAACTATACCTCAAACCAGCCCAACTTTAAAAAAGCAGAGTAAAGGTATCTTAGTTTGAGCAACAGATATTGTGTGGGTGCACATGTGCATATCTTTGAGATAGCATTGACTCATGACAACTACTAGGATTAGTCTGTCCAGTTTTTTTGACAAGATTTTTGGAAGTGGTTTTCTATTACCTTCTTCCTAGGGTTAGAGAAAATAACTAGCCCAAAGACACCCAAATTGGTTTTATTTTTACGGCAGAAATCTCTTGGTTTCTAGCCTGGTGCTTTGATCACAAACTGACTCTCCTTAGAATACGATTAAAGAGCAGCAACTGATTATTATTTAATCCCTCATTCAGCACTGTTGTTTCTTCTGTCTATGGTGCCAAAAATGTGAGTTGTTTCTGGACAACTCAATAGTCTTTCCTTACAAATATGCACAATCCATTGTGCTCTTCCATTTCTTTTTATACTTATGGAACAAAAATAAAAACCCCTGCTTTAATTTAAGTACTGTCAGATTCATTCAGGAAGAATACAGAACCCTTCCACCAAAAGCCAGATAACTATTAAAACCCTTAGCCTTTAATTCAGGTTAACCTTCTGCTAGCTCTTCTCAAGCAGTTTCTTTAACTTCATATGTTTTAGAATACCAGCCTTTTCCAACTTGATCTCTTTCATGTTCACTAGATTACAGCTCTGTTCTTTGTGGCTGAGATTTTTAAACCTGTAGATCAACAATTATAGAGGTCACTAGACTGGGAATGATTGGGTTAAAGTTTAAAGGTGAGTCCTTTTTTTAGTTATGCCCT
Organism: Myanophis thanlyinensis; assembly: GCA_017656035.1. Taxonomy (NCBI): domain Eukaryota; kingdom Metazoa; phylum Chordata; class Lepidosauria; order Squamata; family Homalopsidae; genus Myanophis; species Myanophis thanlyinensis. The sequence goes on from JAEANM010005623.1 coordinate 10,687, forward strand.
GAAATATTCATAGGGAATGAAAGTGAGAGTGGTTCTGAAAGTCTTAATAATAAATATCCATCAGCTGGGGAAAAAGTGAAACTGAAAAAGAGAAAGACCTGTCTAATCCCCATCTCCCAGACACTCTTTGTCTTAATAAAATTTGTATTAACACTAGTCTTAAAATGAGAGAAAGGGAAGAGTTTACATTTTTGGTCAAACAACAGCACTTTCTCTTAATTATATTTGTTTTATTTTAAAGTAGGGCAAAAAGAACTATATAAATAAAAAAAGCTGCTTGAGCTCAATTAAGCTTAAAGGACAGAGTGTGAATAAGTGAATCTAAACAATAGTGTGAGTTGTGTGAGTGAGTACAGAGGCTACAAATATCTCAACAGAAATGCAATATAATAGAAATGGCTGGCAAGTGGATAATTTGTAAGTTTTAAAAATATATCTGCAGTTAGATTATCCCCCTGCCCATTTCTTAGGAATATAATGACAAAGTAATGCTATGTAGAATATATTGTTAACAAGAATGGGCAGGGTAGGGTGAAGAGGTACAAAGGAAGACAAGATTCCTGCATCTTCCTCTTGGAAGGGGTTCAGCAAATAAAATGGGTCAGCCAAAGTGAACAATAACAATAGCCTGCTGGACCAGACCAACATCTATCTACTCCAGTATCTGCTTTCCAGTAATGATGCTGTCTGAGTAAGTTGGAGTTTCTCATAATACTTGGGAAGTTTGGGAGTTGATGTCCACTATTTCAAAAAATACAACTAATTGAGCAAGGTTCCACTTGGAAGTAAACCATGTAACATATGAATGATATAGTTGAGTTTTAAAAAGAATTGTTTTCTACAAGTACACCAAAAAAATGGGCAGAGCATAAACACTACAGAATTCTAATTTTAAACTTAATGACAAACTATGTTTAAAACAAGATTTGTAAATAGTGTTTGTTGCTGAAAAATAAGACAAATAAAACACACTATGGCTAAATGTACTAAGAGAACCCTGCTTATAAATCTGTGTCTTCTTAAAATAGGACTTTTTATTATATCTTGTGGAGAAAATTCTATAGATTAGTTAAGCATTGTCTAAATAAATTAACTTTATTTCTCCTAAATTTCCTGGAAGTTGGCTTCTCTAGATAGCCAGATATTTTACCATTGTGTGTGTGAGGGAGAGAAGAAACATCTGTCTTCTGTGCATTATGCAGAGACATGCTTATTACAATGAAAGTGAGTGCAAGAAGAAAAGGATTACTCTGGTGAGAATTGCCACCTTGTCCCTCATAAATGCTCTGTGTGAAGGAATCTTAAAGTTACATGATACAGTATGTAGATCATGTAGCTCTTTAGAAGTATAGTGCCTCTGCCAGGAACATAGGTGATAAGGATCTCTCTTAGCAACTAGAGTACTGTCTCGTCCAGCTGAAATTTAAACATTTTGAGTAGCATGTAATTTCTCTGTATAATTTTAGTAACTGGTGTAATTTATGGCCAAAACAATTGTACTGCAGTTGCTAAGCACAGTCACGGTGGCTATTATTTATAAATGGTATCATCCAGAAATGTATTTGCATTTATTACTCAACCATTGTGGATATAGGATTAGAGTAAAAGCTTAGAAAATATTTGGAAGAAATTAACATATGTAAGCATTCCAAAGCTGGGATCCAGATGGAAGCTACTACAGCTTTTGTTGGATAATGAGGTAATTATAAACACCTGTTGGATGTGGATTGAGAAATCTGTTGCCCTTTTGATGTTGCTAAAGGGCAACTTCCAGCATTCCCCATAATGAGCCTTGCAAAAAGGCATTAGGGATGCTCCACATTTGCTCTAGACTGATAAACTTTACATTCAGCCGTATAACATGGGAGTATCCCACCTTTTTGTTTTGCACAGTACCATCGATGTTGAAGTCTCCACAGTTTTTTCCAGCAAATAATTAGGTATTGATGGAAAAAGGATATTGGTCTAGCTTTCACTAATCTGCTCTTCCATAATGCTTTGAATCAAATGTTAAAGGTAAAGTAAATGCTTAATTGTTTGTAGTTTCTTTGGTTAAAACAGATTGTCAGGTTCATCAGTATTGGTGTCAAATGTTATCATTACATTATATATGTGCTATTAAAATTACAATGGAGGCGGGCACCACCGGGGTGTTTCAGACAGATCTCAGTTCAATTGTTTTGTAAGCAGCTGGAAAACCAGCTTGAAAATCTGCAACTTTGCAGCCATCAGCATATAGAACAGGTGGCTTGAAAAAAATTAGTAGGTACTTGTGCTGCCATCTTTTTCTCCTTAGCCATTTTAAAATGAGTGAACTTCAACTACTGGAATACTCCAGCCAGCAATGCTATTCTAGGAATTGAAGTCCACACATCTTAAATTGGATAAGGTTGGGAAATGCTGGCCTAGGTAGAGTTGCCAGTAAAGCTGCAACTTTAATGAGGGGATAGGGGAATTTATTAAATCTGCAGACAATAGCAAGCTAGCAGGAATAACCAACACTCCAAAAGATAGGCTCAAGATACAGAAGGATCTCAGCAGACTTGAACACTTGGCTCTTAACAAAATAAAAGTTTTTTTCAATAGTGAAAAAAAATAAGGCTCTATATTTAGTCTAGAAAAACCAAATGCACAGATATAGAATAGTAGTCCCTGACTCAATAGTTGCAACAGCACAAGGGAACCTCAAGTTCTAGTAGACAATCACTTAAATATGAGCCAGTAGTGTCCTGCAGCTGCCAAAAAAGTCAATGCAACCCTCGGCTGTGTTAACAGAGGAATAGAATCAACATCTTGTTGAGTGTTAGTATCACTTTATAATGTCTTAGTAAGACCACACTTGGGAATATTGCATCTGGTTTTGGTTGCCATGATATAAAAAAGATGCTGAGATTCTAGAAAGAGTGCAGAGACACGTAACGAAGATGATTAAGAGACTGGAGGCTAAAACATGAAGAACGATTGCAGGCATTAGCTATGTGTAGTCTAGTGAAAAGAAAAGAATAGGGGTGCCATGATAGCACTGTTTCAATATCTATGGGGTTGCCACAAAGATGAGGGGGTCAACCTATTCTCCAAAGCCACCTGAAGGCAGAACCAGAATTAATGGATGAAAGGACAGAACCGGAATGGATAAAGGACAGAACCAGTCTGGAACTAAGGAGAAATTTCCTGCTGGTTAGAATAATTAAATAATGGAAAGACTTGCCTTCAGAAGTTATGGATTCTCTAACACTGGAGGTTTTTATAAAAAGATTGGACAAAACAACCATGTGTCTGAAATGGTATACGTTTCCTGTTAAAGCAGGGGGTTGGACTAGAAGACCTCCAAGGTCCCTTTCAACTGTTACTCTGTTATTTTGTTACAGGTGGGAGAAGGGAGGCACAGGGGGACGTGTGTTTTGCGATAGCAGCCCATCAACAATTAGACAAGCAGCCAGACAAAAGAAAATGTATTTTTTTTCTTAAGAAGGAATGGATGGTCCAAAAGAGAAGAACAGTATAGAAACCCAGCAGGACAAAGCATAATGTAAAAAATGATAAAATTTATTCTACATGCTGGCCATTGTTGATGCATACTAGCAATAGTGTAGAGCTTGGTTTACAGGTAGTTCTAGTTTAACAGCTATTTGTTTAGCAACTGTTCAAATTAAAACAAAAAAGATACCTATGACTGACACGCACACTTGCAATCATCATAGCATCCACAGACACAAAATCAAAAGTCAATCACTTGGCAAACAGCATATATTTGGTTGCAGCATCCCAAGGTCTTGTGATCATCATCTGCAACCCTCCCAACCAGCTTCCGACAAGAAAAAAGAATGAGGAATGCTGAATTTTTTTTAAGGACAGCGATTCATTTAATTGCAGTTTTTCACTTAAAAACTGGCAAAAAGCTCATAAAATTGGGAATAAATCACCTTAGTAATGGAAATTCTTGTTCCACTTGTAGTTGTAAGTCAAAGACTACCTACATAGGCAATTGTAATAAAGTAATAAGGTCGCAATGCCTCAGCAGTTACAGACGCTGAGCTTGTCACCTGGAAAGCTGACAGTTTATACATGAGACCTGAGCGCCACACAATGTGCTGAGCTCCCATTAACTTCCCCAGCTCTGCCCATGTATAATCATGCTAGCCACATGACCATGGAAATTGTCTTCAGACAACACTGGGTCCTTCGGCTAAGAAATAGAGATGAGCACTGCCCCTGAGATTCAGAAACAACTGGACAGGTACCTTTAATAGGTAAAAGTAATAGAGTATAATACATTGAACTGTAATAGTATTAATAGTTATAAATAATAGCATAATGATTGCCATAGGACAGACTATAGGAAGCACTCACATATTACTTTTATGTTTATTTTTTAATGAAACCACCTGTGTAAGATCTAGGACCTATGTGTGTCTTGAGTCTGGGCCAATCCAATTGAGCATGGTTTAGAAAATGTCAAAAACAATTTGACTTAGCAGAGACCAACTTTCCTACTTCTCAGATGTAGTGGACACGTTTAGCTGAAACTGCTTCTGTAGTGAATGCTTATTTAGTAAATAAAGCCAACAGATTTTTAAAAACCAATAACTGCAGAACTATCAGAGATTTAACCAATGCTTTTTCTAGCACCAAGAAAACAGAAAAACTGTGTGTGTTTAAAAAAGCCAGGCATTCCCTACCATAAAAACGATTCTAATAACAAATCTACTCCATCCCCAGCAGAGCTATTATATAATTTTTTTGAAAGTCTGAGAATTAACTGCTTAAGTTATGGGTTCTTCAATGTTAAACATAATAAATCTTAACTATAAAACATGACAGATAAACTATACCTTGTTGTACTCACTGGTTCCAGTAGGGATGTGTTAAGTATTATCTGAAGTAGATTAACTTGACCCAGATAAATTTATTTCAAGTAAGTATGGGCAGGATGACAGTATCTAAATGCTATCCGGCCAGGTATATATTAGGAAGGGGAAAAATAAAAGTACATAGTTATGAAGATTGATTCTGGAACTCTTGTTCTATGCAGCTGTTTCACTATATTGTTAACTACCCTAAAATATTTCTAATAGGGACTTATGTGTTTTTGAAACCTATCCCTCCATATCTTGGACCTATAGAAAACAAGAAAAGGCCAGATATTTCACTAATTTTAATTCTGACCCATCCCTTATTTTAGTAATAAATAAGATCATCAGGATCCTTAAATTATACTTTGTCAAAAATAGTCACAACCAAATGAATCTTAAGTGTTGACAGATATTCATTAGTAATTCTCTCAGCTTCTAATGAGACTTCGATTTTTCAAGTTTTTAATTATAAATAGTTCTGATCAGAGCAGTCCAACAAGGTTCCTTATTTTCAAATATTTAAGCAAAAGTCTCTTAAGCATTGTCATTTTAGGATATTGTTGGTTAAATAACACCTTTCTCTGTAGCTAGCAGTTGCTTTTTAACAAAATTGATAAATTATTCTGTCTTTTCCACATCTAACTTAGTCTTTTTCTTTCTTCCATTTTGGAATAAAAATTGAAATTCCATTGATGATTAGAAAAAGGAACTCTTGTATAAGATCCTCTAAAAATGAAAATGTATTTGGTAAATGAGGAAAGAGAATCATGTATTATTATTATTGTACAAACAGAAACATCAATATTGCGGATTAATCTAAATTTCTTAATCAAAACTGGTTTCTAGGCTATAACCTTATCTGAAGAAGAAAAGGTTTACATGTTGGATCTATTTAGTGAGATCCAACTAGACATCTCTGAATCATGTAGCAATGCTTAGTTGAATTCTAGATGTTAAGAAACAGATTATTACAGAAATTTGCTGGGATGGCACAGTGGTTAGAATGCAGTACTGCAGGCTAACTCACTGCTCACTCCAGGAGTTCGATCTTCACCGACTCAAGGTTGACTCAGCCTTCCATCATTCCAAGGTTGGTAAAATGAGGATCCAGATTGTTGTGGGTAATATTCTGACTCTGTAAACCGCTTAGAGGGGGCTGTAAAGCACTGTGAAGTGGTATATAAGTCTAAGTGCTATTGCTAGTTACTATAAAGGATCATATATTTTTTCAGCTATCATGTATGCTGTTATGAAGATATGTTTCCTTTGTCAATCTACAATAAATTGCAAGTAAATGATTATTTACTGAAAAAATAGAGGGTAAATGCAGAATGTTTTCTCTAATATAATGACAAAGTATTTATTTGCTTAATTTATATACTGGTTTGTTTTGGCTTTTTTGTTCAGAGCATATAGAACACTCCATCTTCTCAACACCATGAGATAAATTGGTCTAAAAATGAGTGACTGTCCCAAAACACCCAGTGAGCTTGTGCGGCAGATTGTGGACCTGAATCTTGGTTTCCCAAGTGCTGTTCCCACAGTTTAACTGCTGTTCTCATCCAGTCTTTCTCCTATTACCTTAGGGTATAGTGTGCTTAATCATAATTTCCAGCATTTGGCTTGAAATGGTAGGCTAAGCCAAAACAAACTGTATTTTAGTGCAAATGTATATCTGATTTGGAGGGTGGAGCAAATAATAAGGGCTTTGATTAGTTCAGGAGCAACCTAGGATGAACCTCTTTCAGTCAAACTCAACAACTCCCTTTTCTTTTCTTAAGGTATAAACTGTCTTGGAAGTTGAGTCATCTGCTCCGCTCTGCTGAGGTAGCTAAGTTTAAATATAAGCTGTTAGAACAGCTTGAATTCCAGACAGGCTCGAGCCAAAAAAAAAATGACCCTACACCACTATGACTGAGAAGTAAAATGTTAAGCGAAGTTAGGTTTAGGCATTAAAAAGCATTGTATGGGTAACATGAAAAGATAGCTAATGAGAACATTTCCATTGAAAATATTTTTTCTGAATGTAAAAGGTGAAAAGGTGAAAAGCTTTCCTGGATTAAGACCTTAAGGATCTTAATTTGACCACAAAGCTAATTCTGTCTCTAGACAAAATCAGGCATCTGCCTCACCTTACAGATTTTTAATATGAGGCAGCCATGCATTGTATTTTGTTTTAAATATTACCATTTTATTACAAAGGAAAGGTGTTCGTCAAAATGCAAAATAACCCATCCTTTGTCTGAGATCAGTTGAAGACTGCCTTAGGACATAAAAGGTCTTGTTATACTTTTAAATTCAAATATGTATGGTGAGTATACAGTATCTAGAAGAGACTGAGCCTGAACTAAGATATGTACATACAAAATAAATAACTTGTCATTGTGACTTTTTGTTGTTTATAGGATGTTAATCTTTTTACAATTTACCATATCTATAAAATAAAAATGTTTAATAAGTGTGAAAAAGAAGAAAAAATAGGAATTATTGGAAAGAAGGTTTTCTTCTTTTCTATTGATCTACCTCTGCCACTCTGCCACCCATGGCTTTATCTTTGCTTTTTTTTCAGCCCACTGACATAAATAAATTTAAAGGGGGGGGGGAAATGCATGCCAGATTTCAGCCTCTCAAGCAGATGTTAAAAGCATGAGCCCCTTTTAGTTGTTTCAGGAAAAAAAATGCTGCTTTTCACCAAGTACTATTTAAGAGCAAGTGTAGACAATCCAGCTTCTTCATGGGATCCCATTTGCTTACTGGAACTCCACCATGTAGTAATTTGAGATTAGGTTCTTTTTACAATTTACCATGTCTATAAAATAAAATTTTATTTTATCCAGAGTAAAACACTGGAAGATGGGTAATCAATTATTTACTGCACCTCATAAATTATATATTCCATATAAATATTTGCAACAGAATTATTACAAAACAAAACTACTATCAAATAGCCAATATGGTTGCTGAAAGATTTCAAAAGCAACAAATCCATACTTATGGAAAACACTGAGATCCAAGGCCACCATAGCAATGTTGTAATTTTACTTTCTATTAATAAACTCTTGAAGTCGGAAACTATTTCTAATCTATTACAAATCCACTAGATTCCAATTGATTTTCTGATTCCAGGGACTAGTGCAAAGTTATTTAATGCGAGATAAATAAATCAGAACTGGAAGCTATCTCAAAAGTAATGAAGTTCAAACTTCAGCTTAATGCAGGTTCTGGTGGTGCATTTTAGATAGATACCTAAACCTGCCTGATTGATACAGGAATTGTTTACTGTTCCCACATTTTACCTAGTATGAAATGAAACCTTTGAAGTAATGATCAGCCTCACCATCTTTCTATATTGCTGCTGCCCAGCGTCTGCTTGCTTTAGCTAGGCAGCTAGGATGACCTTCACACTTTCAGTGACCCTATTAGGAATATATATTCTTAGTATACACTCCTGGTGTTGTTTGCTCATCCTTCCTAGGAATACCCTCCCAAGCCAACCCACAGTGAGGCAACATAGCAGGATTGGGAGGGGTTGGCAGCTCTTACCCTCAAGAAAGTCTTCCTAATATTATCTAAAAAAAAAAATAGTTTAAATGGTTCCTTATTAAAAATTTGGGTAAATAGCTAATATGATGAAATTCTGCACTACAACTGCAAATTGCACGCTTTGCATATTTGGGTTACCAAAATCCAGATAAATACTAGATAGCTTTGAAGAGATACCCACAATTTTATCACTTTGCTCCCATCTTGTAGTCATCCTGATAATGCGCACCAGCTAGTGTGGCTTTATCCTATATACTTCTTGGAGCTCCCATGTTACACCTTTCCTGCGCAAGCTGCACTGGCTTCCTGTGGCCTTCCGGGTGCGATTCAAGGTGTTG
>JAEANM010005624.1:0-19418 GCA_017656035.1 Myanophis thanlyinensis
CTCCCTGAAAGCCAACACAGAGAGACTAAGGAGGAGCTACTTCCCACAGGCAACACGGACCCTAAACCAAACCACAATAAACCCAGGACTATAAAGTATTCTTAATCTACCTCTCTCAACCACGCCCTTATTTATTCTCCCTCCCTGTTTATACTATCCCCTTGCCCTACTACCTATGGTTGCGAGTGGTCGCATACACATTTCACTACATTTTGTACTGTGTTATGTCTGTGTATGTGATGAATAAAATTTGATTTGATTTTGATGGTCTGCCAGATCTTTTTTGCATGTAGTTTCAAGGAGGTAGCTGATGTCTTCTCTGCAACGCTAGTACATGGTGCTTGTCTTGTCCAAACTATTTGCCAGAACCCCTACACTGAGGTCTTTCAGGCCAGGAAGTTCTGAGGTACCATGTGGGCAATCCAAAAACTGCCCATCCCGGGAACTGTCCTATTGAGCAAAATCTTCTCCTGCAAACTGACCCATGTGATAGGAGTCCACCCAGATGTTTTTGTTGAGGCAATATGAGTCATGATTCACTTCCGTTTGGTGGAATGGATCATATTGTCTCTGTAGTGTGAACTGTTTTACTCATGTGAGTCTAAGTCTTATCACCTACAGCTTGTATAAAAGAGACCAGATTAGCTGATGGGACAAATAAGATTTTTAGTAATTACTAATTATGCTTACTATATGCTACCCTGAAGATCAGAGGTTTTATGCCATCTAATTCTTGTTCTTGGGGAATATGACGATGAGTGTGAGACGGGAGATGAGGATATTGGCAACAGCCACAATGCAAGACACATGATCTGTAGGGTGACAAGATTAACTTATGGGAAAACAGAAAGCAGCAACATATTTATTCAGACTGTTGGACCATTTAGTGCAATGTTTTCTGTAGCAAATCTCCAGAGACTTAAACTAACCCAAACTTCAGTGCTATAGATGGTAGATGGAATCCTTTGTGTGTAAAATGTTATTCATCACTGAGTTATGGCCTTCCCTTTAATAGGAATCATTTACAATTAATTGGACGGTAATTTTTTAAAAATATACTGTTTCTAATACAGGCACACATAAAATCTATAGAGGGCAAGTGGCATCTTAAAAGAGGCATCCATTCCTCATTCCCTCCCCAGGAAAAATAAGTTAAGGCTATGTCCAGTTTATGTGTACATCTTTGCATATAGAGCTTCAAATACATCTGTATATTGTCTGACAAATATCCTATTAGCAATAGCCATGATAAATGGGAAGGGTTGAGTAGAAAATCCACATTTGGATTATGCATATTACATAGATTCAAAAAGAAGTTAACTGGCTAATGCAAATAATCAATTACCTTTTTTCAACCAGATGGCAATCATAACCTTGATGTATATAAAAGCACAGGAAGGAGAATGACACATGGCTGCTGCTACCTTTGGGTGGTAAGCCATTTTCCATACCTTCTTATATTCTTTTTATTTTTGTGCTTAACACACACTATTTTTCAACAAAGACATACTCAAATAAAGAGTAGGATTTGTTGAAAACACCGATGTCAGGACATTTTTTTATATACATACATATATATAAAAATCATATATACAATATAAATATAGTCATATATTTTAAAAACATATTTTAGCTCTAAATATGAATACTTCATTTCTCCAGCCTGAGCATACATTGGATAATGGCGGTCATTTAACCAAATTTTCAGTTTAAACGGACTCCTTAGCAGTTGCCATGATTTTGAAGGACTTATACAAGATAAAGATCTGCTGGGGAAAAATGCAATCTGTCAACTTAGCTGCACTGCAGGCAAGGAGAACTTAAATTGGCGGTGGGCGATTGTGTCTCAGCATTAAGTTGAAGGAGTGTGCAAAGTTGTTGGTGAGCTTGCAACTGTGTGTCTCCTCTGCTAGCGGGAGCAGAAAGGCAAGGAGTAGCAGAAGCAACAGCAGCAGCTGGAGGGGTAAAGCTGCACAGCACACACGACGCAGGAAGGAACATGCACTTACTGGTCGACCCTGAAAGACAGAAGCCACAGGCATTAATGGAAGCTAATACATGAATCTGAACTGAATCAGGGATTTCCTAGACAATGGAAGCATAAAATAATAAGGGAGTTCTCTTCTCAGGGCAAGCTCAGCCTTTTGGCTGGTTTTGCTGAGCATGCACTGCTTTGTAGGGTATTGAGACAGGAGTGATAAATACCGTACCCATCTTTCTAAACGCAACAGCATCCACAGTCCACTAAACTTAATCATCGTTATTACTAGTATTACTATTTAAAGATTAAAATCTGAAATAATCCCAAAGATGTTCTACAAGCATGACAACATCTTGTGACATTTTGTTTTTGTTCTTTGAAATTTTAAGATGCCCAGGTATTTCCTGGGGTTAGTGATTTGTTAGGCTGGAGATGTATTCTGTATTTGAATGTATTCTGTGCTTCTGTGCTTTGTGTGACTGTACTGATGGAGGCTCATTCAGTTCACTGCATGATGTTGTGCAGTGACAATAAAGGATTGAATTGAATTGATTAAATTGAATTTTAAGTAGAGCTGTGAATTTTGATAACAGCAGCACCATCAAATTTACGCAGAAGAACATTATTAAGGTAGTCCAATACAGTCATAATAAAATACAAGTTAATTCTTAGTTAAAATGAAAAGCTGAAAGGGTAAGTCAAGAAAATCAAATTTCTCTAGAACACTTGTGGGATTACTCAAAACTACAATAGTCTAATTGAAAAGTTATATCCCATGTCAGGAAATAGATCACAAAATCCAAAAATTCATCAGCATGAATAATCAGCAAAGTCTTTTGAATGTGTCACTGAAATATGTTGAACAAAACAAGTTTAGAAAGCTTTACAAAATTGAAATTTGAAACAACTTTCCCCTCAAATGAAGTACAATTTTCTCATAGCAAAAGAGCAATCAAGGATTTAAAAAAAACAACTTTTTTTTCGAAAAAAGTAGTACCTAACACTAATCTTGATATCTTGAAAGGGTCCTTCCTTGATTTAGCCAATGTTGACAACTTCTTCCCTACCACCTTTTGGTGGAAGGTTGTTGAGAAGGTGATGATGAGTCAACTATAGAGGCTCCTTTATCAGTATTCCTACTATTTAGCATTTGGTGCAGTTTCAAACATGGGTTAAAAACAACATTAGGTACATTGGTTGATCATTTTTGTTAGAACGTAAGTGGGCAAGTGTGTGTGTGTTTTGCTTCTGCTAGTCTACTTAGCAGCATTTGTTATTTAGAAGCATTAGCAGGATATCATTGATTGGTGTATCTTCTGTATCACCTGCAAGTGGTGAAAGTTGGGGTACCCTTTAAGGTAGTTTTTGCTCCCAACGTTTTGGGTAGTTCCAGTTGGTAATTATTATTAAGAAGAACTCCAGCATTTGGTTATTTCAGTGTAAAGATATTTGGAAGATATCTAGTGGCAGGAGGTGAAGGGTACTTTGCTACCCCAGGTTGTGCCATAAATGCTGTTGAAACTGAAGATGTCAAGAACTGGATGAGATGAAACGAACTCAAAGTACAACCCTTTAGGACAAAGTTGTTTGGCCAGCATTAGAACATGTTATAACACCATTCCTAGAAGTTACTTTGGATGAGTAGTGCTCTCCCTTAAAGCAGTTAGTCCACGGACTTGGTGGTCATCTTAGACTCAGATTCCTATACAAACAGTAGGTCAAACCTGTGCCAGGGAGATCCTTGCCTGGCTAATGCACCAATTATGATTTTCTCTAGTCCATGATATCCATACCTTAGGAATAGATAGTGACTTCTGCCTTCAACTGGGATACTATAAGTAATGTTAGTTAGGGTGCTCTTGGAGATGACTAGGCACCTGTAATTGTGCAGAATGGAGTAACCAGAATGCTAGAGGGCTAAACCCATCTCTGCAAAATAGCACAGATTCTGAGATTGCTGCATAGGCTCCAAGTAAACATCTTGAGTCCAATTCAAAGTGTTAGTTATCACTTTTAAAACTACGGTGTAGTTCTGGATTATATCAGGTACAGCCTTACTGGAACTGAATCTGTCACTCGTCTGAACATCAAGAGAAGGTCTGCAAACAATTCTTTACCCATGAGAAATGAATGGGGGTTGGCCTAGGTGGCCAACCTTCTTCAGCATAGTGTGCATTCCCTAGAACATGCTTTCTCAAGAGGTATGTTCAACCTCTCCCTCCTCACATTCCACAACACTGTTAAAACCATACTATTCCATTGGGTGTTCATCTCAAATTAGGAGCATTTCTTTTGGACACATATTGATGTTTCTATTTGGCTATTCCTATTCCTATTTTGATTTCTTTGCTGCCTAGGGTCTTAATTGATTGGGGTGGCCTTATAAATACTGTAAAGAACAAAATAAACAAGCACCAATCTTTTTCTTCTCTGCCCCAATTTGATTAACTGCTTTCTCTTCGGCAGATGCAATTTCCTCTTAAAAACCCTGCACATCAGATGCCTTGTAAGTTTATAGGACATTTGATTTTTAACCAACTTTCAACAACTGCTGAATAATGCAAGCCATTTTTTAAAATTACAGTATATTTGATAGTATCTTCCATGTGAATACTGTAAGCAAAGCTTCCATAATGGCCTACTCCACACCCTTTAGAAAACAAGTAATGAACATAAAAGGCAAACATTTCTGGTTGCCTAAAACCTCTTTCCAGCAGTCAAAAACCTGGATCAACTCAGTATTAGCTTGCCAGCCCTTCAATCTCTAAGAAAACATTCTGTATTATGAAATAACTTTTCCAGACAATTTTTCTGCCTTGAGGGAAAACACTGGATTTTTTTAAAATATCCATTTTGTGATTGCCAAGGGCTGGCTACAGCTTTTCCCAAAGGTTTTCATGCCAAGCAGGAAGTTAATTAAGTGGAAGTGCGAGTTTCACACTCTTTCCTCCTGGCAGAAAAGTTTCTTATTTGTGTGAATTTCCTGCATTTGAGGCATCTACCATGTTGGCTTGTTTAGCATCAGGAACACTTGATTGTCTTGCACACCATAATCATTGGAGGATGGCAGGAAGTTCCCCCATTATGATTTTTAAAAATCATTATTATTCTTGTACAATTTTATATTTTTCAAGCTGCCAGGGAATAAAAAAGGAAGTGGAACAGATGGTGAGTTCAATTCAGTAGTCTTGGCTATGTCTGCTGCTTAGCAATGGCTCATTGATAATAAAGATATGTGAAAAGAAATGTGGACCAAAATCAAATCATGGCCTGTACCACAAAACATGGCCGGTACCTGATATTGTTTAACAACAGCAGAGATGCAAAATATAAATCACCAAAATGTCATGTAGTAACACCTTCTACACACTGAATGCAATGGTATCACAAAAAGTTGCCTTGGAGGGCACAGTTGCTGTTTTGTTTATTTTATTTTTCATTTTATTTATTTGTGTCTTGCCTTTATTATTTTTATAAATAACTCAAGGTGGGGAGGATGTCCAACACACCTTCCTCCTCCTATTTTCTGCACAACAACCCTGTGAGGTTGGTTGGGCTGAGAGAGAATGACTGGTCCTAAGTCATTCAGCTGGCTTTCTTGGCTTAGGTGGGACTTTAACGTATGGTCCATTGCTTTCCAGCCTGGTGCCTTAATTACTTGATCAAACTAGCTCTGAGGAGCTAATCTCCGAGGAGCTAAGAGTGATTCTAATCTGCTCTGCCTCTTCACTTGGTTGCTTTAGCAACCCCTTTCCTGGATGGGAAATTCTTCAGCTTGCTTGTCACAGAATACCAACAAGGGGACAGCAGGGCAAACAGTGGCTATATTTGCATAATCATATCTTAAATTTAACGAATCATTTGACTAGTGCATGATGCACCCCTTTTGCAAAAGGTGCACCCCACCTGAGAAGGTTTCTATTAATTATAGTTTCTCATTTTGTTTGAAAAACCTTACTGAACTGTTTTGGAATAAATCAGGCCTTTCTATACTTGTACAACTCAAAGCACACTGCACTAATTCTATAAATGGATAGACAAGTTTCAGGAGTTGGTTTACCAATCTCTAGGGCCATACTATAAATAACATTTTCCGGATTCACTTTTGATATGGGATGGCTAAAGCAAGGAAATATTTCCAGAGTATATATACTGTAGCAGCTTCTCATGACCTAGGGCACTCATTATGTGTTGAGAGCACATTTACATAGCTTTTGGGATTCTGTGGTCCCAAACATCTGACAGGGATTAGGATGAAGAACATTTGATGGATAAGATGTTGAAGAAATAGAAATCAAAATATCCATTCATTTCAATTCAGCAGTTTTGTTTAGACAGTGCAGGATAAAGGTTGCAATAAGGGGGAGTGGGAATTCCAAGTTCAAAAAGCTTATAATGCCTTCACGCAGGTAAAGTTTTCAGAAGAGAAATGAAATATTCCCATGCTTTAAAGGTTATGCTATTTTGGGTCCATTGCCCTTCCTGTGTTTCCTTTATTCTTGATGAAATTTCAGAGTGAGTGAGTCTTAACTTCAAACAGAGCCTGGGAAACTTCAATAAACATGCAAAACATCTGAATCAAAGTTGACTTAATCTTGAAGCATAAGAGGCAGATGCTCACAGAATGACCTATCTCTTGAACACTGAATTGTTGACGTGCTGGTAAAAATCTTTTGTATTTTCTTTGCAATACCAAATCCGGAATCTCACTGAGGTTTTAAAAATGTTATGACCTTAGGTCCTTGACAACTGGACATGAATTTCCCTAGTTCAGGGGTGGGCAATTATTGCCACCCATGCTGGCTCAGGAATTCTGGGAGTTGAAGTCCACGAGTCATAAAGGGGCAATAATTGCCCATCCCTGCCCTAGTTGTAAGTGAATAAATTAGGCAGTTAGTTTAACTGATTTGCTCTTGGGACCCAAGAAGAAAACATCAAATGGTTAAGTTGTCAGTGGTAGAATTTGATCAAACAACTTTGACTTATAAGTCTTTCGGAACGGGAGTGGCTATACCAAATGAAGAGGAGGAGGAGGAGGCGACAAGAATCAAAATCAGAAAACAAAGCATATGAATTAACAATCTGAGTTCGTATCATCACTATATTCACATTTATAGCTTTGCCAGACAAATTTGATCAGCAGTTAGAGGGAAGTTATGGAATATGAAATCCAGCAAATTGGGGACTGGAACAGAAGACAGCACTTCTGAAAATGCATTCTTTAGTAATCCGACACTGGTTAAGTGGCAAAAGCTACCTGTAGAAATTCCACGACTGTCAGCTGTCCTCTCAGGCTGGCACATACTGGGAGTCCTTGACGTGCGACCATAATTGAGCCCCAAATTGAGCCCAAAGTCACATTTTTCAGTGCTACTGTAACTTCAGTCACTAAATGAACTGTTGTGAGTCAAGGATTACCTGTTAACATCAAACTTGTCAGTTCATGCTCTCCTTTTGAATGGCTCTAAATACAGTAACTTCCTTTTCTTTAGCACTGTGATGGGGAAAGGTATACCTGGCCCCACTTTGAATATCAAACTTAATTTTAAGATTCTGACTTTATTGGATTTTACAGTGGTGATTTATATTCTTTAAAACTTTGTGATATGCTTTGTACTTTGATTTATTTTTGTAATTTTCTTTGAGTCCTCAGATAAGCTCAAAGTAAGGTTTATTTTTATTGTTTCCATTGCTTTGCTATTATTTGTTTACATTTTTTATTATTTCATTCTCCGTTTTACTGTTGTATGCTGTCCAGGGTAGTTCCATGGTGAGATAGGCAGTAAATAACTTTAACAAACTAATAATAAATATATTTAATAATCAGTAAACATAATTGCTTGTGATTAGTTATTTATATTTATTTGAAAACATTATATTGCCGCCCACTCACTCACGGAGACTCAAGGAGGCTTACAGGAAATATTAAAAGTGACATTTCCTCTGGACAGTAATGTGAGCACAAAAGAAACAAGTAAAAAAAAAAGAATGTCCTCCAATCATCAGGGAGCAATGACTGAAAAGGGTGAGTATTATTCAAGGTATTTTTCTATTAGTGCTTCCCATTACAAATTATCCTGAATCTTAGCAAGGACAGTTCATCTTACTGAAGTTTCAAGAAGACTAGACATTGGGACTTTTCAGAGAAAACCCTGACTTTGAGCCAGATCAGACATAAATAATGGATATGCTAATTCGATTTATATCCCTCTTTTTTTTTTCTAAACTGGGTGGAAAAATCTACAAAAACAGATTGTCTATGCCTATAATCTTTTTTTCATTATCAACCAGAACAGAATTAAATGTAATATGAGTCTAATTGTGACTGATTTTTAATACAGTTTGTGAGCCCTGATTGATTTTCAGTCTCATTCCAAAACATGCCCACTATGAGATCTATATCTCTCTATACATTTACCTATTAGGACATAAAGATAGGATATAAACAGAAATGTATATATTCTACTTGCATCTTGCCGTCAGGATGTAACTTTCTAACCATCTCTGCTACCCCTCTAAGTTAGACCTACAGAAAAAGAAGTCTTTACAAATTTAGCATTCCTGCAATACTTGGCCTCCCACCTTCTCCCTTGTTTTTTGCCAGATCATCAGCATAGCCTGTTATCTTGTGTTAATAACTCAGCCAGTTACCATGGAAATGCCCAGGCTGTCACAACTTCAGCATTGTGATGCCTCTGCAGGATCTAGGAGTAGGAAGCACACATGCTTATTACAAATTGAGACTCAGTCAAAATGTTACTTTCTTAGTTTAGCAATTTGAGTAGAGAACTGCGCTATCTGAAGTCAAGACCTTCTTTTGAAGGCCTGTGAAGACAGCAATTTTAAATGCAAAAGGGGGAATGACCAGAGGAAGGGTAGATGTAATACAGGTAGTCTTTAACTTATGACTGTTCATTCAGCAACTATTCAAAATTGCACCGAGCAAAGAGATTTACAACCTCTGCCCAAAGTTACAGCTGCTGTATAGCACCCTGCAGTAATGTGAATAAAATTTGGGTGCTTGGCAATCTGCATGCCCTAATGATCAACCACAGAGATGCTGCAGTGGTCCCCCCACAACATCCCCCCATCTCATTCCTCTGGTCCCCCAGGCCTTGAGCCTGCTTCCTAACCCATTAGGTCCCACACCATTCCCCCAACACCCTCATTATGGCTCAAACACTAACCTTTTCCATAGATCTCCTTTGGGGAGTAGTCAATTCACCCTCTGGTCTTCCTATATTGGCACCGTCCCAGAAGTGCCACCATTTTGGATCTGGCTGCAATGAATTCTGGCTGCTTCAAAATGGCACTGGCTTCTGGAACAGCATCATGTTGCCTCCACACTATACAATCAATCTGGAGTTCACAAACTCCCTAAATAAGAACTGGGGTCCTTAGGTGAGGCAATTACATGGATGCCTTGCTTAACGACTGTCACAATTTGCATGCTGCATTACAGTTGTAAGTTGAAGGCTACCTGTATAAGGATTTACAAGAAGCTGCTTTATACTGAGTCATTCTATTAATCTGATTAGATTACAGTTGTCTACATCAGCCTCTTCTACCCAGCATTCTTCAGAAGCACTGAGAATGCCAACTCCCAGAATTTTCAACCACTATCTTCTGGCTATCGCAGCTGTGTGTTCTAAAAAATCACAGATTAAACACTTCCAGAGGACAGTGGGAAGGCTGACAATGGCTGGGGAAGACTGGTCTTCATTAACCTTCCTTAATTCTTGTCTCTAGATATATCAGAACACAATTCTTGTTATTAAAGAACATATTTCAAAACTGGCATGAAACTCACAGAAATGCTAAGAAAAGGAACCTCTCAGCTTGTTGCTCTCAGGAGGTTACTAAGTATGGAGTGAGATTTAATACAAGAAGACATATTGCATAACAAAGTGGTATAATAGCTACCTATCAGTTGTGGAATGCAACCGATTTTACTACCAGTTCGGTGCGCATGCCATCCGCGCTGCTGCACAGCTTCTAAAAAGCAAGTTTTTCCTTACCAGAGGCAGCCCAGGTGATTAGGAAGGCTGCGGAGGCATGCAAAACAGGTATTCTGCACAGTTCAGGTGAGCAAAAAAGAAAAAAAGAAGGGGATATAGGACAGGAAAGGGCAGGTGGATAGGCAAGGCCAAATGTCATCGCCCCTACCGGTTCTGTAGAACTGGTGTGACCGGGTTGAATTTCACCACTGCTACCTATGCTGACTGATTCTCCTACAAAATTAATACAACCGATAGCAAAACAATGCTAATACTACAGTTGTGGTTCTATAAGTACCTTCTGCTAACCTTCTATTACTTTTGCTAAACTACAATTCCTGCAATCCCAGCCAACATGGCCAATGATTCAGAGTGTGGAGAATTTTATTCAGACATATTTGAGGGACCACTGATTTCCTATCATGGCTGAATTTCTTATGTTCAAGAAGAGAAAAAAAAACCCTACCCACAGCTAAGTGACAAAGTCTCTGTTTTCAATGCAGCAGCAGGTGCTAGGAACTGTTCTCAATGTATGACAATCTCTACTGTATTTCTTGCCATTCTGCATATAACTCCTGGTTTTTTTTTAACATAGTCGCCTGAACTTAATGCCTGTCAGATAAAAAGGGCTGTACTAATATTATTCCTGGGCAGCTGGACTAATTTCAGTAATAACCCAACATCTAAATAAGATTAAATTGCATATCCTTCCTTTCAATTTAAACTGTGAGATGACATCCTGTAGCATCTCAGAGAAAGCCAGTCAGGCAATGTGAATTTAATAAATCTTAATTATTTGTCTCGCAAAGAACTTTAATAAGATTGTGCACTGTGCAAAGAAAAGCAAATCAAACTTCTGAACCCCAGTAAACCCCAGTATCTTTCATTTTTTAAATTGATGCTAAGTACATTTGGACAATATTTCATAACAGGGAAGTAAACATTTATCTTCATTATTTTTATATTTGTTTTTACAATGCTCTGAGGTATGCAAGAAGCCAATGAACTATTGCTCATTGTCAAATTTATATATTTATATATATTTATATTTAAAAATTATGGAAAAGCCACAGGATCCAGGATCTTCAATTTCTCATTTTAATCTTCTAATCTCTTGTTTATGATAAAACTGCATTAATGTATATTTTTAAACTGAACCATGTATCTTGATTGCTGAATTGTCACAACTCAACAATTTACAATACCCAAGAGTATTTTACATGGGTGGATTGTACAAACCTTCTCTTAGGATTCTAATCTATACACACAACTTTGCTCAGTGGAAATTATTTCTAACTAAACATGCATAGGACTGCATTGCATGTGGCCACCTCTATTTTTAATAAAACCCTGGTCATTATAGGCAGATGCAACTACTGCTTCTCAGCTAGAACCACAGTGCCAAATATATTTTACAATAAATAATGAAAAATGGCCTTGATATGTTCTTTGAACTTTTGTTTTGGTACCCTTTTCATAATTTTTTTTGTCTCAATATCTGGCAGTCTTCCAATCAGAATTAAATGAAGTTTTTATCCACCCTAGGAATGTAAGGCCTAACTTTATCTGTGGCTTGTTTAAAATATTGAAATAAATAACTCCCTCTTGAGTCTCTGTACACTGATTAAGAATGAAATCTGATGCCTCTTTACCTAGGTAATAAGCCCTGCAGAATTCCAGGATTTACTTAAATAATATATACAAAACTGCAGCTTTTGCAACCCGTGTTTTCCATTTCTCAGATGTTGTATCACTTTTAGATCACTTTCAATCCCAGGAAGATCCTTCACCCCCAAACAAATGAACAATGTAACAGAAATATTAGATTTAGATAATTCACCTTAATATCAGTAAAATTAACACTATACGTATTTCCTGGTTACTTTGTGATACAATACACTGAGATTTTGTAGCAGACACTCAATCGTATCTCAGTAGACGACAAGTCAATATGTAAAAGGTTATATGAAGGCAAGGCATATAAAATTGCTTGGCTTAAATGTATCCGTTTTATGATTCTACAAACAAATGTGAAAGAAATTATCCTAGACATCAGCTTCTCCATTGGGAATACTGCCAGAATCCTGCAAAAACAATGAATTCTGGGAATGTATACTCTCTAATCTTTTTATGTCTTACCAGATTTATTGCATTTCTTTCTTGTATTTTTTCACAACACTGATTTCATATTCCACACAGGGATTTGCTTCCTTGTATTTTCCCTGCATCAAACAGCCCTTTGGATAGTTGGATTCAGAGGGAATCCAAAATCACCTTGTGAGCTTCTATGGCTGAAGGTGTATTTGAATCTTGTGCTCCTAAATCATAGTCTCATATCTTAACCACACATTGGAAAAGCCATTGGAAAGTAATTGGGGGTTAGAGGGAAACAGCCTTCTCTTCAGCATTTTAAAGAATCTCTTGCATTTTCTTGGGGTGTGTATGTGTGTGTGCCCCCAAATATCCAAAGCAAGTAGGCTAATAGAGGGAGGGTTTGGAGGGGGGGATTGGATTTCAAGGGAGCTAACATATATGAATAACTATATGAATTTGAAGGCAAATTGAGAGATGTGATAAAAGGAAGAGGAAGAATTCCACATGGATATTTTAGAATGCTTAACAATGTAGATTTAGATGACCTTAAGCTACTTGATTTTGCCATGTGGAAAATTCATTATGTAATGCATATAATTGGATTTTGAGATATTTGACCAGAGCTTGTGACTGGATAGTTAAGATCAATGTTGCTGTTTCTATGCGCACTCTTAGAGGTAGAAATATAAAAGCATGATGCACTGTGTGAAAGTAAAGACAGGAATCTCTTTCTGAATCAACACAAACAGGCACGGTAGTGCAAAAGGGCACCAATGTTCAGCATTGTTAGTTATTCGCATCCACTTTAGCAACACTTCAGATAACATTTCCCATGTAATATCTATTTTATGAGAGACCCACAATATACTCTCAAATATATAATACCAGCCCCCAAATTTGACTGCCTCTGGCTTAACTAATCAGAGATTGCAACAGTCTGAATAATTTTCTCAATGTGATGTTTTCCAGATCTCTTCAATTGCACAACTACGGCATCATCTTGGGGATGCCTAGTCTGCAAGGTCCCATGGACTGACTATCCCATCAGTCAATTCCTTACTTAACCCCTGACAGGTTGTAAACTCTTCAAATGATTAGGTACAATTAAATAACATGATTTACCACCAAGCAGGTTACACATAGCCACAGAAGTACAGAGGATGAAGCAGGACATAAAGTTATTGAGATAATGAATCCAAGACAACATGGAGATTATGAAGGTTAAAGTATTAGGATTATGTGGCTGGCCTACTCAGAGCTAGTAGTTATTGACTGCTTATCTGAAAATTCTTCAGGCAAACTGCCTGTTGAAGTCTAATTTAGTTCCTCTTCTATCCACAGCATAAACTTTTGTTAACAAAGAGATAAAGGCCTATTTGTCTAAGAAAAGCCAAACTTGCACTACACTTTATATGTATTTATACACCCAAAGAAATGAACACTTTCCATAGTGCTATGCAAACCATTATTCTGTCTTTATCAACTGGAAATATTGATCAAGAAATATATGTATTACCTGTAATTACCTAACCAAAAGATAATGGCCAACTAAATGATGGTTTAAAGGAATAATTCAACAATTATATTCTCCATAACAAAATCATTTTACTTCAAGAATCTCTAAAGCAGGGGTGTCAAACTCATGGCCTGGATGCATCATGCGCTGGCCACCCCACCCCCATTTTAGTGAAGGGGGTAAGTCCTGATATGTCACTGTGACAACATGAGTTTGACACCCCTGCTCTGAAGGATGTGCATATGTAATACAATATTATGTGTATGTATGTATGTATGTATGTATGTACACATCCACCCTGCCCTTTTCTTATGGACTAAAATAGCCTTACCTTTCTGAATGGGTTTGATTCTTGGAAATAGCTTGTCATCTGTTTAAAAAGATACAATTTTTAAAAGATTAATCAAGAAGCTTCCTAGTACAATTTAAATTATAACACTTAATTCACAGGGTGGAGTGCTGTTTTAAAAACTGTCTTCATTTGGACAGCTTAGAAGAGCAAGTAATTTCTACCTAATGAGTTTTATGGAACCATATCATTTAAATTTGAAATGGTTTCGTTTCTTAACAGTTTAAATCAGAAATCAGCTTAAGGCAGAAATGACTTAGGTATTACTGACCCCTACTGATACAATATTATTTTGCAGGAAGTAAGACAGATAAAAATATAGACCTGTAAAATTAAACACATTAAATTTTCCTGGAATTATTTTATTAGGCATATTTTTTTCCATTTTTAAAATACATTTAATTCAAACATGTGGGTATTGAGAAGAATCTAAAGAAGCTATTTGCTGTTCCACTAGTTTAAAGCTGCCAAGGAATTTGCATAACCACTATGAAATGAGCTGTTTTGCATGTAATATTTGATCCTAGATAATTTTTGAGTGGACTGACTCGATTTATATTTAGCACAGTTGTTCTGTTGGGCAGGAGGCAGTGTATAGAATATTTTAAAAATAAAATTTAAGAACGTACAGAATAATTTGAAGAAATTCATAATCACGCTGCTTCTGATTTTCCTCAGATCATAAAACCTACCAATGTGTTATTGGAGTCCTTCAGTTTGGATTTGTAGAGCATCCATTGGTAACGCAAGTCCTCTAGTTCATCCCAGTTCCGGCCAGCTGGTTGAAGATGGAGAAGTTCTTCAAAATGATATTGACCTTCAGGGACCCTGAGCTGAAGCTCCTGTAGGGAAAAGAGGTATCAACATGAAAAGCTTGATAGAAGGAATGAATAGAGCTCTGCCAATTTTGAAAATGATATGGAACACTATGGATAGTGTCAGACCTACTGCAAATGCAAACCTCTAATTATAAAACAATCCTTGGCTCCATTTGCTGAGAAAGGTATATTTTTATTAGAGATCAAGTGTATTGCAGTAATGCATAGTCAGAACTAAGCCAAAATCCCTACATTATACTTTTTCCTCCTTAACTTTCATTTCCCAACCCAATGTTAACCAATTAAACTCTTGCAAGCTGTTTTCCTAATGGTCAGTTCAATCATGCTCTGGTATGCCACTCCCTCCTGCTTCCAGCAAAGTGACCTTGAATCAGCTTCTCAATACAGCACAGCCCATACTTTCGATTTCCCAAGCACGCTCCCCACTTTCATCCCCCTTCTCCATAGTTCATGGCAGACTCTCACTGCATATCAGCAAAGCACAAGCAAGCTCCAGTAGCAATGCATGTTGGAAGACTTTCAGAAGCATTTTCAAGCAGAAAAAATTGTAACAAGATTATCAATTCCACAAATAAGTTAAAGCATAAACATATAATAAAAATAAAAATATCCTGGCTTGGTATTTCATGTTTAGTATTTATCAGACTTTCAATTACCTTAAAATATAAACTTTGAGGTACTCTTGGATCTGTATTGATCAGGGGATCAGATCTAAGAATAAGTCATGTCCACTTTAGGCTGGTCACAATATGGCATTTTGGGAAGGAAAAATCAGATCACAGATTCATTGGTCTATTTGGATTATAATTATATGATTGCCTATACCACAATTTGTTTTTCTCCCCAACAAATGCATTTTATAGCCATCTATTCAGCCATCAATAGATAAATATAAACCACATTTACAACTAAGGACACAATAAAAAGCTAAGAATGAAACAAAGTGACCAGAACACATCCTCACCAACAGCCAACACAGAGATAAACAAGAATTAATTTCAGACAAACAAGCAGAAAATAAAGCAAGGAGAAAATCACAGCCCCACCAACACAAGCAGGACAAGGAGATGTAAAGTGTTGAGCAAGCACAACACTTACTCACACTGATGATAACCAATTGATAATGAAACATCTGCAAGCAAACAATCAAGCTCAGACAGCAAGAAAGACTCCAGTAAATAGATCATTTCACACAATTCTTGGAATCATCTTACTGGTCTCCAATTTGTTTCTAGGAAATCTGAACGTGTGTATTTTGATCTTTAGACTCTTGAATCAGAGATAGGGAACTTGTTCTTCTGATTGTCACTACAGTAACTCTACTTGTATGACTGCAAGTTAAAGCTCAGGAGCAACTAGAGAAACATGGCTTCAAGATCTCCTCCCCCACACAACCCACTAATCAAGTTTCAATGATGCTACTGAAATTTGCTTGTGGAAGAGCCCAAGTTCAGTTCTGGCATCTTTAAGGAGATAAAAAAGACCCCTGTATAGAACTCTGAAAATGATTAGTCCAGTAGTAAAAATTGAATTCATAAACATATTTAACAACCTGGTACCAAAATGCAAGACTAATGTGGAAATTCTGGGGCTGAACTAACCTTTAGCTTGCTGTATCTTGCCTCAACCTCTTCATTATTTGATGGATTCAAGGCAAGAATTTTAGATAGCTTGTTTTTTTCTCTTTGCAACCATTGTTCAAAATTCTTAATAAGTTGGAGCTCATTGGTATCTTCCCCCTTAGCCACTTTCCTCTGAAAACAAAGAAAAAGACATAATATAGATGCAAAAAAATAAATAAAAATAAAACATCTCTTTCACATATACACAAAGTTTATGAAAGTAAATGGCTTTTTTAGCGTACAGAAGAGAAAGGAGTTATTTCACACTGTTTGATAGATTGAACTAGGGGAGAAATGACAGATATAATAGAAAGATTATTGAAAAGATTTTAAGTATCATCTTAAGATATATATACACACTTGCATTGGTAAATATTATTAAATAATTTGCTATAGTTACTTCTGAGATTGCAAAGTTTAAAACAGGGCTAAGCAACCTGTGGCACACCAAATGTAATAATAATAGTGTGGCACTACCTTGAGATGGTTGTGGGACTACATTGACTTGATTGTGGGACTTTTGTGCTCTGAGGAAGATGACAGCTATGTTAGAGGCTCAACTTATACTGGATAGGTCTCATCAGAGGAGCTGGATGAAGACTGTCTCTCTATAAATAATATGGTGAGATGTAATTTAGAGAAACCTGTACCAGTTGTCACTTGGATTAACAAGAACCATGCTAAGTGGTAGAGTTCCTGCCTGTCTGATGACAAATGAGTTATAGGACTCAGGATTGTTGGCTGAGTAACAGACTACTGGACAAAAAACTTGTCTATACTACATTAAGAATCATCCCTTTGGTTTCTGGTGACATTGCAGTGGATTCCAGTCGCAAAAATGGGTTGCTCCATCTTTGTGCTGGTCTTCCCTCACTTGTGGGCTCCATAGGGAGCCGGGAGCTGCTTTGTAGGAGTGGTGAAGCAAAGAGGGCGCCCGGAATGGTCAGGGAGAGACCACAACTCTCCTAGAAGATCCCTGGGCTGAAAGTCCTCTCAGCCAAAGCAGATGAAGAGGTGGTAAGAAATGACCACCATGTAGCTGCAACAATGGACTTCAAACATCCCAGACTGGTGCAGGAGTGAAGGTGGTGAGCAGCTGTAGAACTGGCTGAGAGGAGTTGTTTTTCTTCTGAATTTGAACCCCGAAAGCCTATTTGAAAGAAAAGATTCCTGCAGTTATCTAATACTATTTGAGATTCAGCGGCGAAAGGAACTGGGGGAAAAAACACTTGAAAGCTGAAGCAGAAAAGAGAATCAAAGGGAGAGGGCATCAAAGAATTTTTTAATAAAAGGTAGAAAATGGGATTTTTAGCTTGAAAGACTTTTTGTTGGTGGATAGACATTGTTAGGATGCCGGAAAGATGGATTTAAAAGAATTTACTTTGAAATAAATAAATAAATAAATAAATACAGAACTGTCTAAGATAGATTGTTATTGGAAACTTGAGCTGCCGGTTGGAGGAGTATATTGCATCCATGCAAAGTGAAAGAAAGGATTGAAACTTAACAGGACTATACAGCAAACTGAACTTTTAAAAGAGGCTAAAGAGCAGGAGAAAGAGAAAAAAATATATTTGTTTATTGACTGGATGAAAGAAATAAGAAGCACAATTTAAAAATAGAAGAATTGTGTCTTTAAAACTGAAGACTGGACTTAATACTAGAAATATTGAGATACATGGAGTTAGATCATAAATGAAAGAGACATAAGAGTTTATAAATGTTCCACCAAGAAGAAATGGACAGCTGTGAGGAGCTGGTGTTGTCAATATGGGAAACATGGAATATGATAAAAATAGAACACAAAGACTTAAAGAAGAGGCTGGACATTATGGACAAAAAATAGAAAATATATCTCAAGGGGAGAAGGAAAGACAAGATATCCAAGAAGAGGTAGAATTGAACAAAAATATGGTTGTAAAAGTAGAGAGGGAGATCCAAAAAAGGGTACAAAAAATATAAGAGACACAATACCAAAAATAAAAAAGGAAAGAGATTAAACAAAGAAACAGTATTTGGAAAAGAGCCAAGGAGGGAATAGAAGCTCAGGCAGTCTCACGAGGGAAAGAGATAAGAACAGATATTCTGAAACTAAAATACAGGAAAAGAAGAGGGGAGAGAGGAAAGTTTAAAGCAGATAAATTAGATGACAATAGAGCCAGAAACATAAAGAGAGAATACGCAAAGGGGAGACAAGTCAAGAAAAGAATCATAAGAACCTTAAGGAAGAGGAGAGATGATGGCTAGTAAGAAACTTTCCTAACAATACAAATTAAGGCAGAGGTGTAGATTAAAATTTAGAAAAAATAGGGAGAAAAGGTTAGGGGAACAATATAGTTAAATACACAATTCTTAATAGTTTTTGTATTACAGCATTTATGAAATATGAAATTAGGGAAATATTATAGATGGAAATGTAGGAGACAGCGAGATCAATATATATAACTGTAATAAATAGAGAAAAATGGGTCATATAAGAAATGTAAGAGGATAAATAATGATTTTGAATATGTATTTGCATCAACACATATGATAAATGAGATATAATGATAAAGGGATATGAAATTTTGGAGATTGTGTTATAGAAGTGATATGAATATTTGATGTTAATATATATGATTGTAATACAAATTAAGAGATGGGAAAATGGCTAATACAAGGAACATAGTGGTAAGCAAATATAAATTTGTATTGACAGACTTTGTAAGTACTTGAAGAGGAATGGTATAAAAACAACATGGAAATAATTAGGAAAAGGTGTATTATTATTATTATATAATTATTAGAACATTTTAAAAGGTCAGTTATGGATAGATAACAGGAATTGGTACAATGTTGAAATGTGGAATTTTGTATAATAAAAAGGGAAGTGTATATTCAAGGTGAGCATTGTTAATTGAATTAAGAATAATAATGGAATTGTAGAGGATTAATATGAATTGTTTTGTACCAAAATGATTAATAGTATGTGATATAATTAATGTACTAAAAGATGCCCAGATACCATGCTGTACACACAA
>JAEANM010005625.1:0-19418 GCA_017656035.1 Myanophis thanlyinensis
TGGAACCATGCTACAATGTGCTATAAGCCATTTAGAGTTGCACATTGTATAATCAGCCCCATCAAATATGTAAAAGAATGACAATTATTGGTTATTTTTTCTCCCTCAAATGATAGCACCTGGAGGTTTAGTCAGTGAAGTTTAACTTTTCTAAATACCCTGAGAATGGAGGGGTGGAGAATTATTCCATTAATTTTGCATACATATTTGCTAAGTGGAATCGAGTTGGAAACTCATTGTCTTAACTCTTGCTAATGGACTGAAAAATAGTTATGAATATTCATGGGGAAAAAAAACTCCTTTTTATGAGACACAATTGATGTGTTACTACATGACAAGCCGCAACCTTTTCCTCTGCCTCCCAGTCTTTTGGGGTGATGATTGGGGAGTTAGCATGAATAAAAAGCAAATGAATTAAGGGATCAATGTAACTGAAGTTAGGGGCAATAAGATAGATCTTTTTTAAATGTATTTTAAATGTTTTTTTTTAATGTATTGGCATACATATGTTAAATTTTTTTTTTTAATGTACTGGCACACATACA
Source organism: Myanophis thanlyinensis (assembly GCA_017656035.1). Taxonomy (NCBI): domain Eukaryota; kingdom Metazoa; phylum Chordata; class Lepidosauria; order Squamata; family Homalopsidae; genus Myanophis; species Myanophis thanlyinensis. The sequence continues at coordinate 546 of JAEANM010005625.1, forward strand.
TCGTGACTTTTTTAAAAAAAAGTTACCATGTATGTATGCCAATGTACATATATATGTGTCTCTCTGTGTGTAATAAGCACTGTTATTACCTGTAAAATAATGGTTAAAATCAGGACTTTAAAACTTTAGCCAGAATGAATAATAGACTAAGTAGCAGAATATAATTAGACCTATATTTCTGTTCTTATATAGTTTTACTTATCTGTCTATATGTTTTATCTATTTTATCAGAGAGAGAAGGAGAGGGAGAGAGAGCGAAAGCTTATTCCTGCTTACAGAGGTCAGATGGAATAACTAAATATGCCTTCTGTTTTAGCAACATTTCCCATAAGGTAAAAAAATTTGGGAGGAAGGAAAGATATTTAAAAAAAAAAAATCAGGCTGGCATAGAATGACCGAAACTCAGTTAGAGCAATAGAGATTGTCTAAATTGGATGTTTTATTTACATCCAAAAGGGCAGAGCATAATTTAGTTGCCTCAGATTTTTTCACAGACATTAAAACTATAGCAAACAGACCAGCAGGGAAGCTTACACAGCAGCACAGCAGGGGAGCTTGCCGAACGTCTGCCCAACACTATGCCTGGTTGTAGCCAGTATCAGAAGCCTCACATTTTCTCTAGCACTAAAAATTGCAACCTGGCTCATTCTCTTTTTATTTGATCGGGGAGGCTAATGAGAGAGATGGGTAGATGAAGAGAGTCTCTCAAACAGTTTTTCTTTTTCTTTTTCTTTCTTTTTTTTGCAGGTAAAATGATAATTGTAAATGTAAAATGTAAAATGAATATTAAAAAGTGAGAAGAACAGATCAGGGAGGGAGGGATAAAATGATCTAATACTATTTGTAATTTCTTGCTTTGTTGAAAGTAAAACAGCACCGAGGCACAAGAGAACAAAAATCCAAGGTTCAAAGGGCTGAAATGTACATTAAACATGTATTGGTGGGATCTCAAAGTTCCTTGTAAATAGGAGTTGGTAGAAAAATAAAAGAACATTAAGTTCCTCAACCATGACTAATGCAGGGTTGTGACTGGAGACTGGATGTCAAACTCTTACTACCTTGCAGGATAAGGAATTTACGTCAGACTAAATCCAAAAGTTTATTTCTAATAAGAGGATATTATACAGGAATTGTAAATTTCCAGTTCAGTAAAAAAAAAAAAAAAGTACTTATTCCAAACCAATGTTTGGAAGTGTCATTTTTGGAGACAGAGCACTTGTTAGCTAAAAGATTGACAGTCTAGATTTGTAATCCTGAGTGCTCTGTGTTGGTACAAATAGTTCCATTAGACATCAGTTGTTATTATGGCAGTGATGAAATTCAATTTTTTTACTACCGGTTCTGTGGGCGTGGCCACAGGATTAAGCATCACCAAGCACAGAATTAAACTTCACCAAAGTTACAGTGTAATAAGGGGAGAGGCAGTTTCTGTGAACAAGGCAATAAAGATTAGGCTAGAAACAACTGCTTTATTTACAGGATTAACCCTGTAAAGTTAATCTTTACAGGATTAACCCTGAAAAGTGGAAAAAAAACAAAAGGAGATTTCTTCTAATAACCGATTCTATAGAACCTGTGCGAACGGGCTGAATTTCACCTCTGTGTTATGGGTTACAAATGAAGTTTCTTTCTTTCCCCTTTTAGAAGTTTGATATAAAGAGGCTTTAGAAGGCATTGGTAGTAATCCATTTTTATCCAAAACTCAGATGAATCATTGAGGGCATTTGCCATGCTTTAATATGATAGTCACAAAGGTATTCTTTGTAATCATTAATTACTGAGATTCAAAGGTGAGCTGTGGCTTTAGAATATTCAATTGCAGATGTTCAACCCCTGGAGAAAGTAAAGAGAGATTAGCAAACATTACAAGACCACAATTGAGCCCAAAATTTCTGATGCTAAGTAAGACAATTGTTAAGTGGCTTTTGCCCCATTTTATGACTTTTCTTGCCACAGTTGTTAAGTTAATCTCGGAGTTGTTCAGTTAGTAACAACTGAATTGAATTTGGTTCCCCATTGACTATGCTTGTTAGAAGGTTGCAAAAACGGAATTGTCATAAATATGAGTCAGTTGCCAAGCATTTGAATTTTGATCACGTGACTATGGCGATGCTGCAGTCGTCATAAGTGTGAAAAACGGTCATAAGATTTTTTTTTCAGTGCCATTGCACTGTTGAATGGCCCCTAAATGAACTGTTGTAAATCAAGGGTTACCTGTAGTAAGTTGCTTACAACAAGAACAAGATTACCGTATGTCTCTCTCTTTCTCCAGCTTCCACATGAATCAGCAGACACCCATTCTTCCGTTAAGCAAAGCTTGTTTTCATAGTGCCAATTTGTTCTTCCTTTTTTAAAAAATCGCTTTTGCGATGCACATTTAAAAAAAAAAAACACCCTCTTCTACTGAGAACAGTATCATCCTTTCTAATGAAAGAATATCCAATATTTTCATGGAATTGCAAAAAAAAGTGAGCGGGTAGCAAAACGCCTGGTCTCAGCATCTTTGTCTGGGAAATGGTGAAATGTGACTGTGATTTATAATGAGAAAAGGTATCTACATCATACAATTTTCTACCTAGCTGCAAAATAATAATTCATAGCGATGTCCATTCCAGATAATATACCTTTGCAAGGGAGGACCCGTGTGGTAAGATGATCATGATAAATGCCAGACCAATGCAGGTAACGGCTTTACAAACCATTAAGATTAGCTTCCTCTTTTTCCCTTGATGATAACAGTAACCATGCTGTGAGCCTATGTGGTAATAATATTTCACGACTGATAAATGCCAGAACCAGGCAAAGGTGTTTATCATTCCCAGTTCAGAAATGCTGACTAAAGTTTGACTAAACAGTTTGCCAGTTTTTTCCTCTTTTTCAGTTAGATAACAATTAGCAAAAAGGTTGATTCATAAAACGGAGATATGCAACATTCCCTCCAAGCTTTGGGAATGAATTTTTCACCCTCTTTGTGAAGAATGTGTTTTAAAGCTAAAATAAATTATGGAGGGAAGATGTGGCACAAAGCACAAAACGTTAACTCAGAAGTTAGAACAGTGGCGTTTGCAGGTCCTGATGTGTGTGTGTGTGAGAGAGAGAAAGAGACACATTCAAAATGTGTAAGATTTCCACATTTTCCTTGGATTTGGCAATTCTGCAAGATTGTAGCCATTTTTAAAATAATTCATTTCTTTGTCCCATAGGTGCTTTTTTCAAGAGGCATCGGGACTCTGTGGCTCAGAAAGTCCAGTTGCTTCTTGAAAAACTGCCTTTGGGACAATCATGACCTGGATGACTGAGAATCTCCGTAGACAAATTCATTTCTTTATTTTGGAATCCACAGGGGAAAAATAGCTCTGAAAAGTTTGTTGAGACCTGCAGTATTGTTACTAATATTTATATATTAACAACCAGTATTATTATTTCAACAATTTAGACTACATTTTAAACTGATATTTAAGACCAACATTGGAGGTACAATGTTTTATAAATACAACTATGTATTTATAAGGATGCCTCCAGATCACAAGTTATTCAATTTTAAGGGCCATAAACCCAGGTTCCTTATTTCATCCTTAACTCTTTTATTTTTATTTATTTTTATTTTATTTTATTTGTTTGTAGAAGATAGCAGGTATATGTATGAACATGAACAAAGGAAGTAAATACAGATAAATGGGGACAGTAAGACAGGGACAGTAGGCATGCTGGGGCGCTTATGCATGCCCCCCTTTACAGACCTCTTAGCAATGGGGTGAGGTCCACGGTAGACAGTTCGAGATTGAAGCTGTGAGGGTTTGAGGCTGTAACAATGGACTCAGGTAGAGCATTCTAGGCATTGACCACTCTGTTGCTGAAGTTGTATTTTCTGCAATCGAGTTTGGAGAGGTTTACCTTGAGTTTGTATTGATTGTTTGCCCGTGTATTATTGTGGTTGAAGCTGAAGTAGTTGTTGACAGGTAAGATGTTGTAGCAGACAATTTTGTGTACTATGCTTGGATTGGACTGCAAGCGGTGCAGTTTTACTTGGCTAGAATTAGGCTCATCACCTTTGGGGTCTATTTGAAGCTATACCACCTCAGTTGTTGATAAATCCAATTCTCTGGGGAATAACTTTGTTTCATTTTACCTTATTAGATACTATAGGTCTGAGTCCTAACTGAGTCCTGGATGCTTCAGAAGACAACTCAATCTTGTTAAAGAGGACTCCAGCTTATTTAATAAGGAAAGATGAACCTTACCTTATATTCCTTTCCATCATTATCCACTCTCAGCCCTGACAATATCATAACTGACCTCCAGCAGAGGATTTGGGTCATAGGCTTCAAAGAGATAGACCAGTGTTTCTCACTGGATTATAGTTCAATAAACATCGTTCCTTGGTCAAACATAAATACTTTTAAACACTTCACACAGAAGATTTTTTCAGCTTGACCCCATTAGGGTGACAACTGACAGATCTATCAACATCCTCTATGAAAATCCTATCTATATATGGTCAATACAGCACTTAGTTCCGCATCCAGTATAGTATTCGAGTGCCTGTTATATACACTAAATGCAAAACAGAATTTAGAAGATCAATTGCTACCAATCTGAACTGTTCTTCTGACCAGGAAGCCATTGTTCTCCTCCCAGGAGGCCAAACTTTAGCTGTTTTCTAAAAGGATGGCATATAGACATGGATGCCTCCCTCACACTACTAATTGTTTCAGGCTTTCTCTACATGTTTATTGTGGCTTTATATTTGATATATTGTTATATTGTTATGCTTTAAATTTTGTTCTTGGGTTGTAAATAAAAATAATTTCCTGTCTTTGTTGTACTTGCTAGGAATAAAGCTCTTTTATTTTAAAGCCAGAAATTTATAAATGATTTTTTTTTAAAAAGTAAGTTTGAACTTTGCTGAGCATTTGAATTCTCCAGCCAGATTCACATCTTTTGTGGGTGTTCATGAGATGGTCAAGGACAGAATAGGGAATCTATTCCACATTTCTAAATCTACAAAGATTTAGTCCAGGAAGGGGGTCATTTTGCTAAATAATTTTTTGTTCCTATATGGAGATGTTTGAGTCCTTCTAAGACAGGGGTGTCAAACTCATGTCATCACGACATCATCACGTGACATATTGGGACTTGTTTATCCTTTGCTAAACCAGGCAAGGACAGGGCAGGGCCAGTATGTGACACATCTGGCCCCTGGGCTGCGAGTTTGACAGCCCTGCTCTAAGACAATGCATTCAATTCCTTAAGAACTTATATTATCACATTTTTTTCTAGTGGAATGGTTTTTAGGTAATAAAAACACATAACAAAGAGGGCAGCTTTTTTTTTTTTTTTTAGTCTTGCACTGTGTGGAATTGCTATCAAAATATTTCAAGTTCTGTGTTTGTTTTAAAGGTAGCTGATAATCACTTGTGCTGTGTCTCCCCACCTCCCAAAAAACAGAGAGAGAAAAACCGAGAACCAAAATACTAAATATTTATGCACTCTGTATCATATATATGACTTGTTATATCTAACAACAATTAATATGAATTAGAGAGATGGAAGGGACCTTGGAGGTCTTCTAGTCCAACCCCCTGCTCAGGCAGGAAATTCTACCATTTCAGACTTCCAACCTCTTCCAAACTCTACCATTTCAGACTTGTCCAACCTCTTCTTAAAAACTTCCAGCATCGGAGCATTCACAACCTCGGGAGGCAAGTTGTTCCACTGATTAATTGTTCTAATTGTCAGGAAATTTCTTCTTATGTAGTTCTAGGTTGCTTCTCTTCTTGATTAATTTCCATCCATTGCTTCTTGTCCTGCCCTCTGGTGCCTTGTAGAATAGATTGATCCCCTCTTCTTTGTGGCAACCCCTGAGATATTGGAACACTGCTATTGTGTCATCCCTAGTCCTTCTTTTCATAAAACTAGACATACTCAATTCCAATATATGTTTTAGCCTCCAGTCCCTAATCATCTTTGTTGTTCTTCTCTGCACTCTTTCTAGCATCTCAACTTCTTTTTTATATCATGGTGACCAAAACTGGATGCAGTATTCCAAGTGTGACCTATACTGAGGCATTATAAAGTGGTATTAACACTTCACGTGATCTTAATTCTATCCCTCTTCTTGATGCAGCCTAGAACTGTGTTGGCTTTTTTGGTACCTGCAGCATACTGCTGCTGCTGATACGTTGTGCCTGACAATTCCTTCATTTATGGGGAGAAATGAATCTTAAGCGCAAACATAATCTTGCCCTGTAAGAATGTGTAAGACACAGTTGGACTTCCCTTGTACTTCCCAGTTTTTGGAATAATCATGTTATGTAAGTCCAACTCCGAACTAACTTGCTCTTTTCTAGGCGTTTAAAACTTGACTATCTTTCTAGGATTTCCCCTAATATTCATGTCAAGCTGAATATTTCCTGGATTTAATTTTTTCTCTTTTTTAAACAGTGGGCAGTCTTGGGTTTTCTCCAACTTATTGGCACCTTGTTGTCCAGGAGTCTTCAAGATAAAAGTCTGTGGTTTTGAGATTAGATCTGCAAATTCCTTTAGTACCCTGTAATCCATCTAGCCAAAGCAACAAATTCATTCAAGAGCATCTAGGACCGTGTTTTCTTACCATTTCATATTTGACTTGTATTTCTCTTATGTCCCCTATTGTACACCTTCAAATTGACCAGTTATCTATTTTTCCCTGTAAAGACAGTTGTAAAATTTAGCAATTCAGCTAAATTTGTTCATCTCCATTATGCAATCATTTCCAATCATGAAAAGTTTCCTACACTTATTTACACATACCCTAATAAAGTTGTTTTGTTTGTTTGTTTGTTATTTTGGGAAATTTATTGCAAGCCTTGCTCATTCTATCTCTTGTCTTCCTCATCCCATCCTTATAGATTCAGGTTATTTCCTAATATTCTGTCTTTCATATATGCCCCTTTTCCATTTTTAAAAAAACTTTATGCCAAATTATTATGCAGTTGAATAAGTATATTCTTATTCCAATGCTGAGGCAAAATCGACAGAAGTATTCTGGTATACAGTATTTCTGTGGTAAGAAAATATCTCTTCCATATTGGAACTCTCCAGATATTTCCAGAGTAGAACTAAGCAATTAGAAGAATGTTTTTTAAAATTAAAAACGGTATGCTAGATAAAGCCAGTCACAAGATCTAGGTTATCTAAAACCTGCAGCATGTAAAACTGTTTCCCTATGTCAGGGACCTTGAACATTTATTTTATCTTATCTTTTGCAAAATGAAAGCACAGTTATGTGTGCTTCAACATCTCATGCAAATATCTTACTCAGAAACTATATTTTAAGACTCGGAAGCCATTAATCATGTAGAAAATATGCTTATCCTAAGCCAGTCAGCAGCAGTGTCGTTATCACAACATTAAAAGAAGTTTCACATCACAAAAGCCGATTATAGGTCTCAATCTCACATTCTTTCATTACTGACTAATTGTTTTCCACAAAAAGGCAGTTATGAAATGATAGAAAGGATACCAGGCAAGGGACAGGATGTGAACTAAGAAAATCAACACAAGGAAGAATTGATCATTACAGAGCATGAAATAAAGCTTATAAGGTAGGCACGCTTATTAGGTATGAGGATAACCTCTCTGGTCTAAGTTGTAGTGAGGTCATAAATCTGCATATTAACCACACTACTTCATGTTGAAGACACATTTGCTTGACTTCTACAGTATGTGAAACTTTCATGTAAAATGCATGTCTTGGAAAAGAAAACTATTGTCGTTTCTCTGACCTATCAATCAAATACTACTCAATTATGGAAATTATCCGTCATGGCAGTCTGATATTAACTCAGTTCCTTGAGACCAAGGCTTCTGTTGTCTCATGGATCTGTGGCTGATGAGTTACCTTTATGAGGTAGGATTGAAAGATGCCATAGAGTTTTCTCACCATAACCTAGCATATAACTTACAAAGTTAAAAACTAAATAAGTTACAGTATGAATGGCTGGTAAAATCTGTCTAATGTCTCAATTAAAAACTTAGTGAAAGTATGACTTAATTGTATTTTAATAGGAAATATGGTCAGTAATGGGCAGAGGAATGACTTAATATCATGTCCTTGTTAACACAATCAAATGCTTCCTGCTAATTGTATTTGGATGGGAGAAGACCCAGTGGGTAATTATGCACATATATAGGTAACCATGTATTATTTTTCTAAGTTGAATGATAAATGGGGAATTTCAATAGAACAGAACATACGTAGCTCAGAGTTGAATTGTAGAATCCTTAGTGCTTGCCGACCTTGGTTGTTTACTTGCAGACATTTCATTGCCTGACTAGGCAACATCATAGAGCACCAAGGACTCCACATATGAGGAATTGTTCATGTTTTGCAAATAATCTGGATCTTGCAGAATGAGAAAAGTGCTTGATTTCCAATGAGATGAAAGCCAATACTTTCCCATTCCTTTAAGTCATGGTAGCCCATTGAGAGCTAGGAAAGTATTTCCTCAGGAAATTCATGAAATGAAATTCTGGCATGACAGGTCACACCCTGGCCTTTGCTACCTCAGAGCCATCTTCCAAAGGCCAATCTGTGTGTCATCTATAGCAAAAAAACCCCAACCAAGTCTTGTAACAGTCCGAAAACTTCAAAGTCTCATTGTGTTGTCATTTATGGAAATGTGAACATACAGTATTGGAAAATAATGCTTAAAGCAAGGGGCACTTCAGCTGTAATCATGCTTCCCAATCACATTTGTGTGTTTCAACCATGGTTGTAGCAACAATCTAGACAGTCAGATATTGTTGTAATACCCTTTACTCTTTACTTCTTTCAGAAATCCAAGAACATGATAGCCAAGTGAAAGTCATAAAGGACCTTGTACAGAGATTGCCCAGGCCAAACTATGACACCATGAAAATACTGTTTGCACATCTGCAAAAGTAAGTGGAAAAGCAATGAAGCTTTAAACAAAAAAAATGGGAATTAGAAAAAGAAATGGCAGATTGGTTATCAGCAACATACTGTATTGTTTCAATGCTCAACTTTTTCAGTACATCATCAGATCTTATCAAGCCGGTTGTGTGGAATATGTTACATTTTTAAAGACCATTCCATACTAGATTTCAGACAAGGAACTGAAATAGAAAAGTGTATTTAATATTAGTCTAAGCTGATTTTGACATAGGAAAGGACAAATGCAGACAGAACTGCCACCCTTCTTAGCCTCATAGGTACAGTATATAGAATATATGGCAATAAATTGTCTTTTAATACATGACTCTTTGCCACTGTTCATCAGTATTTTCCTTTAAGATTGGGAGTTTTTTTCCTCTAGAAAACAAATCAAGGATTTGAAAGTTGAAGTTAATTTAGAAATAGAAAACAAAAAGGGTTTGTTTTGTTTTGTTGCCAGAGAATATGTGGTGTGTGTGTGTGTGTTTATATTATATATTTATATATAAAAAAACAAGTTTGCAGAACCTTTATGTTATGAAGATTCTAAGCAATGGAAGTAGGATATACAGTATATTTCTAGAATGTTGCTTCACTTGTATCCCTAGCCAGGCAATACAAGTGAAGCCACATTCACATTCAAGGCTTCACTTGTATCCTTAACTTTGTATCCATAGCCTGGGGCTGTGATGGCTCATGTGGTTTGGACGTAAGTTAAATGACCACTGAGAGGTTGGCAGCTCAGCAGTTCAAAACCTGAGAGTGAGCTGCTTGACAGAATGAGCTCTTGTCAATTTGCCCCAGCTCCTGCTCACCTAGCAGTTCGAAAGCATGAAAACACAAGTAGATAAATAGGTACCACTTTGGTGGGAAAATAACAGGGACATGAAAAGAGTCCCCTTAGGTGTCCCCTGGGCAATGGTGATGTCACCAGCTAATCCTTCCAACACAAAAGTAATAGTGTAGTCCTAGCATTCCAATGCATAAAATTAAGAAATAAGGGGGCTTTCTAAGCAAAATACATATTTGTAGGCAAAACTGCACCTTTGGTTCGAATCCATTGTATAATGATCATCAGCTTCTAGAGAGAGAGAGAGAGAGAGAGAGAGAGGTCACTAACAGAAGAAGTCAGCATCTAAGCTAGATGAAACCTAGGTCCAAAATGTAATCTCCTGTGGGAATGGAGTACTTGATCAAAAAAACGTTCAGTCACCATCAACACCAGGCCCAGAGAAGGCAGAAGTCCTCCAGCACCACCAGAGAACCCCTGCCACCAACTTAGCCACAAAGACAATAATCTCATGTAGTAATGCTGCTTCCCTGCGATCTAGATTCAGATCCCAGGGTGGGGATATGAAGGATTTATAGCAGTGGTTCTTAAACAGCTTGATCCAATTATCTTTTTCCCTAGTTCAAATAATGCCATTACCCTCACAAAGACAGATTCTGTTGTCTTACTCCAGCACCTCAGAGATAGCAGTCCCAAACTGGATCCTCGACTCACAAACAAGCAATTGTAAATTGCTCCATTACCCTTAGGATATGCCCCAAATTATCCCCACTTTAAAAACCACTGATTTATAGTTTGACCTCCTGAGGATCCTGTTCCAAATTGACTATTTTTGGCCTGCTATTTACACTACCAGAAGGGATCTCTTGAAACTAATTCCAACTGGGGCCGTAGCAACAACCAAAACATTAAAGCCCTTCCAGTGTAAGGATCCCTATCTAGACTGAGCTGTGTGATTTATATTAGAAAAAAATAAAAATAAACCAAAGACACAGCCACTCACTTCATCTGAAATAAAACAAGTGAGAAGAATAGACCTGACCTGAATCAATAGCTGTTATTAGAAATGTCTAGCCTTCTCTTTGTTGGATAAATCATATTATTTATTTATTTATTTATTTATATTATTAAAAATAACTACTATTAAATTTAGCCTTAGGAAGGGCTTGCTATTGTGACTTTTAGGAACAGCTTTTTTTTTTTTGCTTATTTACTATACTATTATTTACTATGTTACCGGTGCATTAATATAAATTATTGATAATATCCTTGCTACCACTTATCAGATTTGTTAAAAATGAAAATTGTACTGAATTGGGTTTCATCAGGCAAGAAATGTACACTATTGTTGCAGCCTTTGGAGTAACCATGAGATACAGAACAGATATTCAGCTTTCTAAAAACTTATGAAGCACCTACTAATTAGCTTGCCATATTTTGTTGCTAAGCTATGACTCGCCACCAGTCCTTCATGTTGATTAGACTACTGCAAATACACACTGAATAGTGCTGCCCTTGAAAAATGTCTGAAAATTACAATGGGTCTGAAATGCTGCAGTGTGATTGCTGGTGAGAAGGAGGCATTTTGATCGAGATATGTGTCTGCTTAACAAACTGCAGATTTGTTTCCTGAACTCAGTTCAATGTGCTGGCCCAACCTTTATGTTGAAAACTTGCAAGTTTGATGCTTTAAGACCTGCCTTCTTTTATAGTACATTCCCTTACAGTACATTGCTGTTTCTGTCGGAAGCAATACCTTGAATTTCACAGGATTGTGAACATTAGGCAGACAATCCCAATGTGACCTTACAATTTATAAGCCACTCCTATTGCATTAAGAAATATTGGAGGGATGGGGGATGGAATCTGGGAAAAAAGAAATCAATGAAAAGTTGTAATAATACTCTGTATTATAACACAGTACTGCGTGTGTTATTTTTTTAAGCTTTCAAGAAACCCCATTTCTTGTTGATTCATAGCTAGCTAATATTTTCTTGGATTGTTTCTTTGCTTCATTTTTCTATGTTTTGTGCTTTGCCATTCTCTTTAATTGTAGCTCATATAAGCAGAAGCATGCCGCCATTTGTAAGCCATAGATTCAAAGAAGGTTTCAATTTCTTCCACTCCGGCAATTTTATGATTTGTTAATGTCCAATTTATTAGAATACTATGAAAAATAAAGAGGGTGTACTGTATTCTAAAAGGTCCCCTGTTTAATTTCTTGCGGCTGGTTGAAATACAACACATGGATGTTCTGTAAACTCAAAAGATCTGTGGCTTCCAACGTTCTTTGTGTAAGTTAAGTATGGTCATGTGACTCTTCTATCCTGGCATCCTGTTAACTCTGGATTCTGATTCTGATCCAAGAGGGATAACTTGCTTCTTAGCTTGTAAAATGTGCCCTCTTTTTGAAAAATGTTCCCTCAAGCTCTAAAGTTTGCCACTGAGCTACTGATTCGGTACTACAGAGCCTGAGAAATGTTCCAGTTGCACACCCAAGGGACTATCAATAAAATGTGATCGCATGTCAGGAGGACAAATCAAAAGTATGACAAAGAAGCAGTAGGCTATTGATTTATTGATACTGAAAAGGTTACGACGTAGGAAGGGAGAGGAAACTCCACGGTGTGTTTGGTATAGTACATAGCTCTGAATAGTGCACTCTCAAATAGGATCTTGCTTCTCACTCCAATTATTAACCTGGCAAGGAGGTGACGGCATTTTGATGAAGGGTTCACCTTTACAATGAAATAACATTAAAATGTAATGATTCTGATGAGGACGGAGCTCTGTTAGCTTCTTCTCCTCCTCCTCCGCCTCCCTTTTTTAAGCAGAAAGCATTGAGTCCACATGCCCAACAGAGTTTTCAGCAATGGCATCTGTCTTTTTGGCAGTGGCTTTCGGGCATATTGTCAGGGGAGCTTACAGTTGCCTCCTGGTTTATCATTTGAGTCACTTCCTGTGGCCTATCTGGCTGCTTCACCAGGCAGAAGCCAATTCCTTTGACTTCCCTTTGATTTTCAGAAACTTGCTCATTCCAGCTTTTTAATGTTTTAAAGACAGTTCATTTCACTACAGGGCAGCGTACCTATGCACATCTAAGCATCTCTCTCTCTCTCTCTCTTTCTCAGACAGGCAATTGTCATACTTTCCTATCTTGCCATCAATGCTCTTTCCTCTGTTAATAATGCTTTCAGTCAACTTTACCATCCTTTCGTACAGAGCAAAGAAAATGTATCAGGAAAAAAAGAGGGGGAAATAATACAGAGAAACAACCACCCACACACCAGTGCCACTGTTAACACAAAACATGGGCATATACAGAACTGAAGTGCCTTTTTCTCTTTTCAGAAATTTGTCTTTATCTTCACATCTTCCAGGCATCACAAAGAAAACAAAAACCTGCCCGGTTGAAATTAGAGCAATCAAACATGAAATCTTATGCTGGTTTTATTGCATAGTTCTCATTTCTGGAAACTATATTTAACAAAGTAGATTTATTTTTTACCTATTATATATATCTCCGCCAACAGCACACATCTAAGAAGAATGCAACAGTAGTTCAGGAAAAGGAAGCAATGACAATGTGATGACAGGTTCAGCAGCGACATGCAGAATGCTGTGGATAAATCAAAAATTAAAGCTATTGTATGACAGCTAGGAACACTTAGCAAAGTCTGCAAAATTTCCATTACTATCATATTTTGGAGGGAAGAAAAATGCACAATATCTACGTGACTTCTTCTATTTGCTTTTAGTCTGTTTCAGCAGGTAGTATGATATCATTTGCAATTATTTTCCCCCATGTAAATCAAAAAGAAGAGGTTTAATTCTTAAGGATTGTATATGTATTAATAAATTAAAATAATGCCACAAATTGCTTACCTCTGTCCCCTGTGACTAGATTAGAGATAGTTTAGATTCTGTTATAAGAATGGTGGCATTTAGGTGAGACGGCACTTCTAAAATGCCTCTGAATTCCTCTAAGTGTACAGGAGAATGCTATTTATTCAGAGCTAGGTAGAGCAAAAGGTAGTCAAAGTAACTTTCAAAATATTGGGAATTCAAAAGAGATGATTAAGCCAATGCATGAAGCTGCTTTTAAATTCTATTGTGAATTTATAAGGTCTGGAGAACTACAAAAAAGTTGTAAAAGTGATTTTTACAGCAACATTTTACTGTGTAAATCAAATGTCATCCAAACTTCCAAACTCACCCTCCAGTTAGTGGATTTAAACCTTCATAACACATGAAAGGTTTTAAAGATTGTTTTACACATACACTCTTTTATTTTTTTTATAAATAACTCAAGGGAGAGGACATACCTAATATTCCTTTCTCCTCCAATTTTCCCCACAATAAGAAATGAGTGAGATGGATTGGACTGAGAGAGAGAGAGAGAGAGAGACTGACCCAAAGTCAGCCAGCCAGCTTTCATCCTGGGGCAGGACTAGACACACAGTCTCCTAATTTCTGGCTGGGTGCCTTAGCCACTAGAACAAACTGGCTCTAGTTTTCTGAATAAATATTAGCACTTATTATCTAAATGTGTCTGAAGGTTTTACCCAAGATAAATGCAATACAACATTTTCAATATTCCCCCATACTGCTTCAAATTCCATGGAGTAGTCAGATTCTTCTGAAAACAGAAGAACCGTGGGTTAATTGTTAAATCTGTGTTAGACTTCTACATGTGTCTAAGAGCCTTAGTGGCGCAGTGGTCAGAATGCAGTACTGCAGGCTACTTCTGCTGACTGCCAGCTACCAACAGTTCAGCAATTCGATTCTCACTGGCTCAAGGTTGACTCAGCCTTCCATCTTTCCGAGGTTAGTAAAATGAGGACCCAGATTGCTAAGGGCAATATTCTGACTCTGTAAACCACTTAGAGGGTGCTGTAAAGAACTGTGAAGCAGTATATAAGTCTAAGTGCTGTTGCTATCATTCAAAGGTGGTTGCATAGCTGTTGCATTTCTACTTCTGCAAATGTTAACATTTTGGCTACAGAGTTTTATTTGGCTCAAATAAAAAGCACTCCCAGCAGGAAGTTGGGTCAACCAATCAGCATGCAGGACACACATCTCCATACAACACCTAGTTGACATTTGAGAAGTCTATGTGTTGGCTACAACCTATATTAACTTTAGTGTGAGGTTCACCCATAATGATCATTGTTAGAAACTCTTCATCACATTTTGCATTGAGTTTTGGTATAAGAACTAGGCATATAGCGCAAATCAGAGGTGAAATTCAGCCGGTTCTAGCCAGTTTGGCAGAACCTGCAATAGAGGTGTGAAATTGGCCCCGCCCATCCACCCAAGCCCCTATTCTGCCTTATACATGCTCCTTTTTTTTACTTACCTAAATCAGCTGTTTTGAGTGTCTGCGGAGCCTTCTTGATGATCCCCGCTGCCTCTGGAGCCTCTAACAGCACTTTAAAGAGCTGCACTGCAGAGTGTTTGGTGTATATGTGCGCACACCGAACTGGTAGGAAACCCAGTTGGATTTCGCCCCTGGCGCAAATCCAACAGATCCTGCAACCAAGCAGAAGAATCACTGAAAGAACCACAAAGCCCAAGTTCCCCAGTGCTCAGGATTCACAAATACTGATTTGATGTAACCTTTTAATCAAACAACCAAGCAAGATGCCATATGAATTTCTTCATGAAAACAGAGCTTCCCTTCTCCATCAAAGCCTGATAGGAGATCTTATGTTTTGAATAATTTTTTACTCTGCACTAAAGACACTCTTGAAACCATCTTAAAGTCCAGTATTTTATTATAAATCTCATTCACGCAATAGTCACTTCCAGGATCAACAGTACTGCTCCCGCTGAGGTCAACTATGGCTTCAATCCATTGATCTCAAATCTGGAGCAAAATCCCACATATGTGACATAAGCTGTACGGAATCCTCTTGATAAATACGCGAGATCTCATTGTCTCCAGCTTGTTTATCTTGCTGTAGTAAAATATGATTATCTGACAAATGTTTTGCATCAAGTGATCTCTGCCATATAGAGGCACCAAAATTAGTAGACTTTCTCGCAAGAGAAAGCAATTGTATCTTAACACTTTTTTTCACTTAACAAAGGACCAAGAAACAGAAGTAAGAGAAACAGCTTTATTTTTTTCAGCCAACAGGGTTTTTTATTGTTTTTCATAATTCATGTAAGCTTCAAAATTCTCAGGAAAGACGTGAACTCTTTTTTTTTTTAATGAATAGTTACAAATCCTTTATATTTGTCTGAAAGTTAAGAAGTGTTAGCTGGAATGCACTCTCCTTGTAGAGGAAACAAAACCACTGGCAATAAAGTAGAAAATGGAAAGAGAGACCTAAATCACAGCACAATGATCTCCTTTACAGCATCTGCCAAAGAGACGGTGTTCTTAGGCAGCTTCTCCGAAGCAGCGTCTTGATGTCTATGCCACATACAGATTTATTATTGTGCCTGAGAATCTGAAGGGGAAAAAATGTTGATGATATGCCTAAGCAGCACTAAGCTCTGGTCATAGGAAAAACTCCAGAATTGTGGGTACCACACCCACACCTACTGATGTGGTCCCAGATTTTTTTTTCCCTTTGGAGGCACCTAATTAAGAAAATCTTGACTCATTTACATGGCTCTGTTTGATCTAAATTATACTCCAAACCACACCAAATTAGGAGCATCTGTGAATGTGAAATGTTTGTTCTCTTAGAATGGGAGAATGATGCTGGCTCTGGACTGCACATGTTCAAGTGACAAAAAATATTTCAGATGTACCATACTTCTGAGACTACTTTTCCACTAATAATTTGCAGTTAGTTAAAGTTGTATCTCTCTCTTTTTTCTTTCTTTCCTCCAGATCCACTGTTCCCCACCCAAAATTATTACAGGCTGTCTATGGAGTTTCACTTTTCTTCTTTAGCAAGACAAAAAGGGAGGGGTGAGAAAAGAACTAAGGGGCCACCTACTTGGTTGGTTTTAAAGTGGCCACTGCTGGAGAAGCAAATCCAGCAATTGTCAAAAGTTGTCAATGACACAGAGAGCTAATTCCAATGAAATATTTTCCCAGGAGTGAGCAAACATCTGCTGGAATCTACCGCTCCCCACAAAGTCTTTGTGGATGTTTGCATTTTCTTGTGTAGCATTTTCATTTGCATTAGCTCTTCACGAGAGAGAGAGAGAGAGAGAGAACTGTTATACTGGAATTGGCTGAACATCTCTTTGGAAATCATTAAGAAAATGATTTAGCCACTATATGTTGAATTCCATATGAAGGATATCTTCTTTGATTAGGTATTTTAGATGCAGCTTTAAAACCCAGGCAAGTAGTTCATCCAGACAACAAACAAGGTTCTATCAGCTTCTTCTAATACAGTGTTTCTCAACCTTGGCGACCTTAAGATGTTTGGACTTCAACTCCCAGAATTCCCCAGCCAGGGAATTCTGGGAGTTGAAGTCCAAACATCTTAAGGTCACCAAGATTGAGAAACACTATTCTAATAGATTGTACCTCACTGTATAGAATTTGTAGCACAATCTTTTGTCCCCATCATAAGCTGTTGTAATCTTACTTGATACATGCTCAAGCTTGCTTTTGAAAATTGATCATGGGTGAACAATCAATATCCTGGCATCACAAATCAAAAATACTTTGCCCATCATGACTGGAACTAGATTATTTATCAATTCAAATGTAGTTACAGACGGCGACGTAGAATCTGAAAATACCTTCTGGTTTTGCAGCCTTTCCAAAACAACATTGGGAGAGGAAGGATTGGAAACCTGACAATCCATAGCTAGTGGGTTTCAGTTCACTCTGTAGGTAAGAAGTTACGCTAGCCTGACTTGGCTAAATGACATACATAGAACATAGAATGACAGAGTTGGAAGTAACCTCAGAGGTCATCTAGTCCAACCACCTGCTTGAACAGGAGACTTATACTATTTCAGCAGGGGTGGAATCCGATCGGTTTTGCTACTGGTTCAGTGTGTGCGCATGCACGCCAAACGTGCTGCAGCGCGGCTCTTTAAACTTCTTTTAGAGGCAGCGGAGATCATCAGGAAGGCTCCTTAGACATGCCAAACAGCTGATTAAGATAAGTAAGTAAGAAAAAAAAAACGAAGCTCATATAAGGAAGGATAAGGACAGGGGCAGATGGGAGGGGCCAATTTCAAAGCACCACTACAGGTTCGGGCGATGTGATGCCATCCGATTGAATTTCACCACTGCATTTCAGACAAAAGGCTGTCCAGTCTCTTCTTAAAAACCTTTAGTGATGGAGCACCTGGTGGCAAGTCATTCTACTGGTTAATTGTTCTCACTGTTAGGAAAATTCTCCTTAGTTCTATGTTGCCTCTCTCCTCGATTAGTTTCCATCCATTGTTTCTTGTCCTGTCCTCAGGTGCTTTAGAGAATAGCTTGACTCCCCCTTTTTTGTGTCCCTGCGATATTGGAACACTGCTGTCATGTCACCCCTAGTCCTTCTTTTCATCAGACTAGACATACCCAATTCCTGCAAACATTCTTCATATGTTTTAGCCTCCAGCCCCAATGTTAGTTATGGTTCCTTCATCTCCACATGTTTTTGAAGAGAATGGGAAATTATCTCAAAGATAGTGTAAGATGATATTTGTGGTCACTTCCAATTCCACAATTCTATGATATGTAGACCTCTGGCAAATGAAAAAAAAAGAGGTTGAAGTTATTATAAATAGTATAGTATAATATAAATAGTTGAAGTTATTTATGGTAATTTAGTGCTGCTAAAGAGACAAGGGGAGGTGGTGGCTCAGTGGCAAAGATGCTAAGCTTGTCGAACAGAAAGGTTGGCTGTTCAACAGTTTGAATCCCTAGTGCCCATAATGAAGTGAGCTCCTGTTACTTGCCCCAGCTTCTGCCAGCCAAACAGTTCAAAAGCATCTAAAAATGCAAGTAGAAGAATAGGGACCACCTTGGTGGGAAGGTAACGGAATTGTCATTAGACAGCACTGGCTGTTCGACTTAGAAATGGAGATGAGCACAGCCTCCTAGAGTCGGGAACAACTAGCACATATGCGCAAGGGGAACCTTTACCTTTACCTTAAAGCAGGGGTCTCCAATCTTGGCAACTTGAAGACTTGTGGACTTCAACTCCCAGAATTCCTCAGCCAGCAAAGC
>JAEANM010005626.1:8460-19417 GCA_017656035.1 Myanophis thanlyinensis
TTGTATGATATAGGCTTGTCTCTGAAAATGGCACTCTGCTAATATTTCAATTTTTCAATTCCTGAAGTTTCATAGCCTTAAAATTTAGCAGAAACGCATTAAGGTAAGTGCAGTGTTTCAAGATTCCAAATATAGCAACAAATCATCTGTCCTCCACCTCCATTATTTATCTAATGTAAGTTCAATGTAATAATAGAATCTATCTAAAAGCCAAAGTACTCAATAAGCTGCCAGCATATCACTCTAGTAATTTTAAAGAAATGCAGTTCTTTATTATAGCCTTAGAATTTGTTAAAGATATGCAAAAATATATCAAATAAAGATAAGGAATTGACAATCATAATCATTATACCCCAAGACACATAAAAGCAAATAATGCAATAAAATAGATTTAATAAGTTTTAGTTGGAGACAAGTAGAATGAAATGAAACCATAGCCCTCAATATTGATTTTGTTGTCTTATTCACAAATGTTTCAATCACAATTTTAAATATTTTATATAAAATACCATGGGATAAATAAAGTGCAGTTTTATAAATCAACAGAAATTTAGGTTTCCAGATCAAAGAGGAAAAGGGAGTTAGATGAAAAATGAAATTTGGAATAACAAATCACCTTGGTACGAAAGGACAAAAGGCAACAGATATTGATGCAAAATATAAATAGGACTGTAACATAGTTTATACATAGGAAATAATATGAGGCATTCAAATAGAAAAAAAGCTATTTGAATCCTGAGCTATTGGAAATGGAGGAGTTAAAAAAAAGTAATGGGGGGGAGCAATTGAGAAACAACTGACTATAATGAATATAATAATATAATTGAATATACAACAGAACAGATAGAGATAAATTCATTTTACAAATTTAACTAACTTGCATTCTAAGAAAAGTGCAAACTTAAATCATATACAGACATTAACAATTATAAAGATGTGAATGAATTTTTGAAGATTTTTATTATCAGCAAGAAAATAGAATGAAATGATCTAACAGAAAGAGAAACAAAAACTGAGTAAAATCAAATTTGACTAATTCATGCATTTCTAATTAAACATCACTCGGAAATATAAGGAGTCCTGTCACAATAAGCGTTATTGGAATTTCAAGATGAATTAGTGTGTTACCATTAATTATTTGTGTAAGTTCCAATATATATATATACTAGCTGTACATCCCTTTATGGAATTCTTTGTTCCTATTTTTAGCAACATCAAGGTATTATCACCAAGCAAACAAGTCTATGCATAGTAATCAACAGGTGTCAAGCTTAACACAATTTTCTGCCTTGATTTCAGATTTGTAAAAAAACACTGCTAGCCTCCTTTGAGCAGCAGACAAGTTGCCTCCAAAATATATTTTTATCAGGGGCTATGAATCATTTGCGGCAAAACCAAGATTTACTAGTCACACAGAGAACACCCATTTAATCAACATCATGACATGGTCCAACACATATTCTAAATACTCTAAAATATATTCTAAATCTTCTGTCAATATGTAGCACTCCTTGGAAGACAATTTGAACTGGATCTTTTTCCCAGATTTGTGAGATCTGTAGTAGAATATACAAACCACATGAATTATATTCACACCACATCTCATTTGTCAAAGGGATATGACATCTCATTCAGAAAGAGCACTATGAACAAGTGATTCTTCTCTGCTTGTAAATAACAATAGTATGCATTTTCAAACCTTGAAATAAAAATGTCAGATATACAGCACTCAAGTAAAATTTGCATCCTGCACAGAATCAGTTCCAATTGGTTGATACTAAATCTGTACTTTCACTTTAAACAGCATACTGTGTGCAAGAGATAAAAATCTCTAGAAGCAGATTGGAGAATGAAAATTTCTTTTTTTCCTTCTGTAGTCTTTCTTTCAGAAAAAAAAGACTGCTAGCTAGGCAAATGGTAAAAGCAATGGTTGGGATATTGGAATTTTTAGGCACATATGTAACCCCTCTCAAAACTGCAAAATATGCAAAAAAAGAGAGAGGACCATATATACTTAAATTAGCTTGAAAAAGCCCCCTAAATAAGGATTCTCAATGTTTTGCCCCTGTTGCTATTTTAATCTTCCAATATTCTATCTAGCTGGCATGCTTATTTTTAGCCACAAAATAATTGATGTACTACAGAATCCATTTGTCAACATAAAGCCATTCCGGAAACCCTACATAGCCAGATTATATATAGAAAGCATATCTCTTAAAAACCTTACAAAACTGTCTTTTCTGAAAAATGGGAAGGGCAGAAGGCTGGATAATGATGCTCTCTGGAAGCAGGGCAGGCTCTAATGTGCAACTGGGCATCATTACATTCTACAATTAAATAAGCCCAAGGATTCACGCAAGCCCTGGGAGCGTTTGGATGAAAACACAACCCCCAGGCCACGCGCGTGGGAATGTCTCTATTGTGTTGGAGGAATGGGAAAAGTCTGCAGGGTGGAAAAAGAGAGGGACCAGAGCGGACTTTCGGCTAGAGACTGAGGCGGCCGTTACAAGCGAAGGCGGCCTTCTCCTTGCCCGCCCTCCTCCCCAATTCCTTGCAAATCATTCTGACCGAGTCTGCTGGGCGAAAAGTTTTCCCCGGACTCGGAACTTTGCACAAGTGATATTCCTTTTTCTCCCTCTCATCCGGGAACGGCTCCCTGTTTGCAGCCGATCTCATTACCTGCTCTGGAGCCCGTGGGCTGGAAGGGAGCCATAAATGCCCGCGGCTCGTCCCTGCAGAACTTCTCGACCCATACTAGGCTCTTTCCTAGGCTGCCTGCTCACCATTTACCCCCGCAGGGGCAAGACAAAAGCCCACGACCCCACCCTGCTCGGGAAGACCAGAGCGCGCCCGCGTTGGGAAAGACACACACAGGCACAGCGAGACAGCCGGGACAGGAACTTCTTTGGGCCGCCGCCATCCGCTTCCAGGCCGGAAAGTTTTGGAAGCGGTGAGAAGGGAGGCGCAAGAGCCCCGCCAGATGCAGGCGGGAGGGCGGGCGGCGAGGAGCGAGAACAGCCGTTGTTATGGCAACGCCGAGGAGGAGGGGAGGGAGGGGAACTTCAAATCCCAACCGTCAACGCCAAGTGGCTTTCCTTCTTAAAGGGGCCAGCGCACTCTCGTCCGACCGCCCAGGACAAAAGGGATGGCACTCAAGCGGAGGCAGCTGAACCGAGTGCCATAGACTGGATCGGCAACTGCCGCCTGCCTTCCTCGGCCCGGTTGCGAAGAATGACCACAGCGGCGGCGAGGGTCAGTCCCTAAGCTCAGCCCGCATCTGCCCTCCCGCGCCGGGGTCAGCCCGGCCTTCCTTACCCACACAGTGCATAAGCCGGTGCCGCCAGGAGTCGAGCTCGCGGCGGACGCCCCGGCGCTCCGCCGTGCAGCGGGGACTCCGGCACTGCGAGGCGCCCGGAGCGGGAGCCGCGGCGGCCATTCCGTTTGTTCCCTTTTCCAACTGCCGCTGACCTCACGCCCGCTCATTTGCATGCGGGAGCGCGCGCGCCCCTAACAGGCCCCGCCCTGCCTCGCGCACGCGTACTCCCCCACCCCCCGAAAGTGACGGTGTTCCGGCTGTTGGTGCCAATGTCCGGGCAGCTTGGAGGAGCAAAAGCGCACCGAGCTGCGCAAAACAGAGCCCGGTAGACCCTGGCGGAAGCTTCATTCATTGATGAGACGCTTAATTAGGGCCGACATTTCCCTGCTCTGTAATGCAGCCACTCCGGTACGATCTTTCCCCAGCCTGATCTTTTCCAAGGTGAACCCCATCTCCCGCGGCATCTGAGCCATCCACCTTCCTGCTGTGGATCATCTTCCCTTCCTTTTGCCTTTCCCAGAATATAAACTGCTGCTTCATGCTGATTAATTATGTGCCGCCAAGTCGTGGCCGACTTTTAGCAACTAGATCGATTTTCTCCATCCCTAATCTGGCCCTTTGATCTGCCAAAAATGCACCCATTACCCATTAATCTTTGCATTGATTATGCCACCAAGTCATTTGGTGTTAGTAACCTACCTACCAACCATATAGATTTTCCAAGACAGTCTCTAATAAGGCCCTATCATGATGACTGTAACTGAATCTTTCCACCTTGCTGCTGGTTGCCCTATTCATTTCTTTCTCCCATCTTTCCCAGCATTATGGACTTCTCCAGAAAGTTAGATCTTATGGTTTGATTATATGCCATCAAATTGAGGCCAACTCTTAGTAACCACATAGTTAGCTTTCCTCCAGTATGATTTGTCACTATATTGGTCCTTTATATCTTCCAACTGTGCCTTAATTGCCTCTGTATCTGAACACATCTACCCTACTGTTGGTGGTCAGTCTCTTCCCTTTTCTATCTTTTATACATTAGAGCCTTCCCTGGAACAATAGCATTAGACCATGAGTTGTAGTCCAATGTTAGCTGGAAAAATCAGCTGGGTGACTTTGAGCTAGTCATTCTCTCTCACCCATTTCACAGGAGTTGTGGGGAAAATAGGAGGAAGATGTGATGGATATGTTCAGCACCTTGAGTATTTGTAAAAATAATAAAGTTGGGATATAAATAAATAAAATAATCTCTTTGCAACGACATAGATTTGATAGGATAATCTATCCTTAATCTGGTTTTTGTGTGTTCCAGTGGTGCACTCACTACTGCTGAAAACTAGTTCCCCTTGCTGTTGATGGTCATATTCTTATTTCTTCCAGGACATAGGCTTCTCCAGAGAGTCTTTGTGTAATGGCGTCCAAAAGTAGGATAATTTGAGCCCGGTCACTTGTTTGATGAGTTGAGATTGGATATTAAAAAAAAATCAATTTCTAACAGAAAGCACCACTGGATGAAGTTAACCAAGAAGCTAGAAGGAATGGATTCATACCAGGCTTCTTGCAGCTCTAAAGCTGGTGGCTTTGACATGAGAACTCTTCTTTTGTTTGTTTTGTTTGTGCTTTTTCAAGAGGCAACTGGACTTTCTGATTTTTCTTTGAAGATGTTTCGCTTCTCATCCAAGAAGCTTCTTCAGCTCTGAAGCTTCTTCTCTTCTTTGTGTCTTTTTTTCTCCAGAAAGCATTGGTGATTAAATTAAGGTTGGAGCTGACAGCAAGCTTCCAAACGTTTTGTACCACAAAACAGTTGAAGAAGAGCAGGCAGATCTAGTCAGAAGAGATGATTTTAGAGAGACAGTTGCAGTTGAAAGCCTCCTGGTAACCCCTGCAGTGCCCACAGAACCAGGTTCAGACAGAAGTGGCTTTCACCAATCAGCAAGCTGACTGCTATGTTCTGCATCAGTTGGACTTTCTAGGTGGTTTTTAAAGGCAACCGTTACTATAGAACAAGGACAAGTTAGTCAATCGTAGAGATGTGTCACCAATAATACCTCCTTGCTTCCACAAAATTCTAGCTTCAGGACAATTCTTGTTTAAACAGCATTGGGACATCCTCACAATCCTATGTATCATTAACATGCCCTAGTTACTGGTTTTATAATGAGCCCTTATGACATTGCCATTTCTAGTGATTTCAGAACAGTTAAAGTGGGCATGAGCTATACCAGTTTCTGTTTCTTCTTTGATATGAATGATAATAATATTATGATCAGGGATCACTCCAGCATATGTAGTTATTTCAATATATTACTTGGACACCTTCTGCCTTCCATTTTCTAGGTCCGTGATGGCAAACCTATGGCACGAGTTCCACAGGTGGCATGCAGAGCCATCTTGCTGGGCACACAAGCTGTCAGCCAACTTACCTCCAGCTGAACATGCACATGCGATTGCACATGCACACATGCGCAATTGCAGAGATCCAGCTGGTCTTCGGGCCTCCGCTGTGCATGCGCGCGATTGCAGCAGGAAATCCAGCTGGTCTTCAGAGCTCTCCTGCCATGCATATGTGATTGCTCATGTATGAATGAGTGCCTGCGCACAGTGTGCATGCATTTCATGTGCAAAAGCTACATGCATGCACAAATGGTGCAGTTGCACATGCAGCACACATGGAGGAGCTGCATGCAAGTGTGGATGACACGTGCAAAGCATGTACTTTTCGGCACTTGGTAAGTAAAAGGTTTGCCACCACTGTTCTAGGTGCTGCCTTCCATAGTCATTGTAAACTGGGCTGCAGAAGAAACCAGACATCAGTTTTCTGTAGAGCTACCTGTCTTCCATAATGTCTGACAGATATTTTCCAAAACTCTCCTACTTCACTTTTTGCCTCTCGTCTGTGCTTGTTAATCTGCTGGCATGGAAGAAGGGAGTGGAATGAATCTGGAAGGAGATTTGGGTCACAGACAAATGGCCATGCTAACATGTATTCCTCCAGACCTTGAGTCAGCAGAAAGATATGCTGACATAAATTGCATCGTCCCAGATTCTAATCTGTCTCACAAATGAGACCAGCAAGCAGTGCTCTTATTATAACTTTGATGCAGACTATTAAGAATAGCAGTTGGTGAATTCACTGGTTCCATTTCCTTCCCTATTAAGTGTTACCTAGTGCTAGAAAAAAATCAACCATCAGATGCTTTTCTTTACACATGATGAGGCAGAGTTATTTGTAGAGAAGTCTGCTGACCCTTTTCTGATTCCACATTTAGCCATGAACAGAATTGCAATTTTATTGATAGAACTGGTTCATGATTTGACAGTTTCTTTGGCTCATTGTTCTGCTCAGGAGTAGGTAGAACCTTGGCTAAGGAACTCTAATACAGATAGTCCTCAACTTACAACAGTTCATTTAGTGACTGTTCAAAGTTACAATGGCACTGAAAAAAGTGACTCGTGACCATTTTTCACACTTATGACCGTTGTAGCATTCCCCATGGTCACGTGATTTACATCTGGATACTTGATAACCGGCTAACATTTATGACAGTTGCAATGTCCTAGAGCACTGGTGGCAAACCTTTTTGGCACTGAGTGCCAAATGTAAGTACATGTGCTTTATGCCTCCATCATTGCGCAGACATGTACATGTGCCACTTGTGCATGTGCAGTTGTGCACCACTCATACAGTCGCGCGCCACGCATGCACAGTCAAGGCTGAGCTGGAGGTTTGGAGGGGCTGATGGGATGGTGCGGCTGCAGGTCATATGTCTTGGGAGGCGCTGCCTTCTAAGACACACAGGCTGCTGCTGCAGGAGGCTGTGCTGGAAGCCAAGCCCATTGCCACAGCGCCGGAGGCCCTCCTGCATGACTGGGTGGGCCTGGTGGAGCTGCAGGCAGCAGGGGCGGCGGTGATAAGTGCACAGCAGGGCAGCCGAGAGGGAGAGGGGTGGCTATGACTTCACCCCTTCCAGCTGACCCACCCTTTCTCAGCAGAGCTGATGTTGGTGCCCAGAGCTACGTGGTCCCCCTGCTGCCCTTCCCTACGCCGCTGCCAGCTGCCCTCCAAACACACCTCTGGCTGCTGGCAGCTTTAGGGCGATCTCCTGGGCGGCCACCCTTCCCCACACCACTGCCGGCTGCCCTCCAAACACACCTCCGGCTGCTGGCAACTTTGGGATGATCTACTCTCAGGTGGCCGCTCTTCCCCATGCCACTGCTGGCCGCCCTCCCAGCATGCCTCCTGCTGCTGGCGGCTTTGGGGGTGCTCTCTCAGGTGGCTCCCCTGCTCCACACCGCCCTCATGCCACTTGCTCCTGGGGGCTGGCAGGGCGATCTCCCAGGCGGCTGCGAGTTACAGCCCCGAGTGGCAGCCCCAGTACTATTCTGTAAAAAGAAAGATGACTCTCTTTGTTTGTGTGTTGATTATAAAAACCTGAAAGTGGTATGCATAGAAAACATTTATCCCTGTCCCTCATGAAGGACATGTTGGCTTACCTGGCTAAAGGAAAAATATTTACAAAGTTGGATTTACAAGAAGCCTATTACCGTGTCTGCATAAAAGGGGGATGAATGGAAGACAGCCTTCAATGGGTTTTAAATTGTTATTTATGTATCTGTGTTTTTTTTTATTGGCTGTGCACCGCCCCGAGTCCCTAGGGAGAGGGGGTGGTATATAAATCAAATAAAATCTAAATTCAATTGGCCTCTGGGGTGCTACCAATTCAGGGTGCTGCCATTTGGACTACAAGGAGCCCATGCGGTCTTCATGCAACTAATCAACGAAGTGCTGCTTGAGTATTTGTACAAGGGGGTCCTGGTCTATCTGAGTGACATCCTCATCTACACCGAGACCCTGGAAGAACACGTCAAACTCATCTGTGCGGTCCTGAAAAAACTCAGAGCTGCTGAGCTATATGCCAATTTGTCAAAATGCGACTTCAACCAAGACAAAATTGATCATTGGGCTACTGCATATCGAACGAGGGCATAGAGATGGACCCAGAAAAAGTACAGGCAGTCCTGGAATGGGCACCCACAGACACACACCAGAAAACAACTCCAGAGTTTCCTGGATTTCACTAACTTCTACAGGCAATTCATCCCCTCTTTCACAAAAATTGCCCTGCCCATCACGAACCTTCTGAAGACTAAAGGGGAGGCCAAACCTAAGCCTAGCCTGCCCCTGAACTGGACGATGGAGCGTCAAGCCGCATTTGAGCATTTGAAACATCTATTTGCAGCTGAGCCAGTACTCAAACATCCCGATCCTGACAGCCTTTTAGTCGTCCAGTCTGATGCTTGTGATGTGGCCATAGGAGCTGTCTTCTTGCAAGCTAATGCAAATGGGAATCTGCAACCTTGTGCCTACAGATCCAGGAAGCTTTCTGAAACAGAGAGATGATGGGCAATATGGGAGAAGGAAGCTTTTACCATCCGATGGGCCCTACTCACCTGGAGGCACTTCCTTGAATGAGCAAAATACCCATTTAAAGTGTGGACTGACCATAGGAATCTAGAAGCCATCAAAATACCCCGCAAATTGTCACCAAAGCAAGTCCATTGGGCACAACACTTTAACAGATTCAACTTTTCCCTCCATTACCTCCCTGGGGGGAAAAACTTCATGGTTAATGCTTTATCTCGACTTCCCCAGTACAATAGCATTCAACCTGAGGTCATCTGACCGGTGATCCCTCCCAAGCAATTAGGAGTTCCAGTGGTCACCAGAGCACAGAGAACGTTGAATGACGATCTTCCTAACGACCTCAGTAAGCAGCTGAAGGCAGCATTGGACAGTGATGACTGGTTCCTGTCCCACTCAGATGAGTGCACTATGAGAGGTGGACTAGCCTGGATAGGCGCAAAACTATATGTGCCTGCCAGTCTGAGAGGCACCATATAGAATGTGCACACAATTCAAAACCTGCAAGACATTTCTGCTTCTTAAAGACCCTGCATCTTGTAGAACGTCAGTTCTACTGGCCTTCACTTAAAGATATTGAAACCTATGTTGCCAGTTCTCCTACTTTTGCTTCAGCTAAGAGACCTCCGGGCAAACCCGCAGGCCTTCTCCAAAGTGTTGCTAACCCTGTTGCCCCATGGAAGGAGATTTCCATGGACTTCATTGTTCAATTACCTGAAAGTGGGGGAAACATGGTCATTTGGGTTGTTACGGACCTGTTCTTAAAAAAGATGCACTTTGTACCATGTTCCAAGATCCCCTTAGCCAAAACCCTAACATCTAGCATGTGTATTGCCTACATGGAGTACCTGATCGAATTATTTCAGATCGCGGAGTACAGTTCACATC
The DNA here is from genome assembly GCA_017656035.1 of Myanophis thanlyinensis. Classification (NCBI taxonomy): domain Eukaryota; kingdom Metazoa; phylum Chordata; class Lepidosauria; order Squamata; family Homalopsidae; genus Myanophis; species Myanophis thanlyinensis. Next base: position 18,087 of record JAEANM010005626.1, read on the forward strand.
TCAGTTTTAGCAGGAGTTCCTGAAGTTGTTATGCCCCACCCAGGGTCTAAGCTCCACCCATCATCCTCAAACTAACAGGGCCTGTGAATGTACTAACTCGGTTCTAGAGCAATATTTTAGATCAGGGGTCCTCAAACTACGGCCCACGGGATGCATGCGGCCCGCGGAGCGCATTTACCTGGCCCGTGACGGCCAAGCAGTTCCCCCCCTCTTCCCCCCCACTCCTCCAGCAGCCCATCCGCTCTGCTTGGGGGTGGGCGTACAGAGTGCATGCTTGCGCTGGCAAGTGGTGGGATTGCCAGCGCAAGCATGCGCTCTGTCCGCCCTGGCCTGAGGAGGAGGAGGCCGGCCGCATTCCTTCTCCTCCTTCCAGCCTTCCTTCCGAGCCCTTCCCGCCCTGCAACCGCAGCCCCCCTCAGGCTCCGTCCGGACCGGGTGGCCAAGGATACTGTTGGGGCAGTGGGGCCTGCAGAGCCCTGATGCCGACAGGATGAGGCTGAGGCGGCCCCGCAGCAGCAACAGGAGGAACCGGCACCCCGCTGGCCACCGCCGGGGAAGGGGATGCTCCGGTCACCGCCGCTGCCCCCGTCGCAGGGGGAGGTGGTGGTGACGGCCCGGCTCCCACGTCGCTCCCTGGGGAAGACGCCATTCCCGTTCCCATCACCGCACCGGGCTTGAGAGCCGCCTTCTGCGGTAAAGTAAGACCGCAGAAGGCCAAGCGGAGCCACCACCAGGTCGGGGGCAGCAGTGGCGGGGCGGCGGATGGGGGCAGGGAGGGAGCGGCGGGGCTCAGCCGACCGCTGCTAGACGCTAGAGCCGCTTCGCCCGGCTCAGGGGAGCCGAGCCGGCGGCTCCATGAGCGGCAGTGCGGCTTGACCGGCCCCCACTCGCCCTGGCCTGAGGAGGAGGAGGAGGCGGGATATGAGGAGGAGAGGAGGAGGCCGGCCGCATTGTCACGGAGACTGGTCAGGGGTGCTAGCCTGCCAGGCTGCCCCCGCTCCGCCGCCCCCAGCCGCCGCCGCTAGATGCTAGAGCTGCTTCGCCCAGCTCAGGGGAGCCGAGCTGGTGGCTCCATGAGCAGCAGTGCGGCTTGACCGGCCCCCACTCACCCTGGCCTGAGGAGGAGGAGGCAGGATACAAGGAGGAGAGGAGGAGGCCGGCCGCATTGTCACAGAGACCGGCTGGGGGTGCTGGCCTGCTGGGCTGCCCCTGCCCCGCCGTTCCCTCCCCACCCCCAGCCGCCGCCCTGCTGCTGCTCAGAAGGAAGGCTGGAAGGAGGAGAAGGAAGGAATGGAGAGAAAGAAGGGAGAGGAGAATGAATGGAGAGAAAG
>JAEANM010005627.1:0-19416 GCA_017656035.1 Myanophis thanlyinensis
TTAGTTCTTTATTGTATGTCTCTGGTATGATTCCCAATAGAAATATTTCAGGTTTAAAGTCTATGTGCTGTTTTATCGTCTGCTCCTGTTTTGAAATTTGAGTGCTGCTTTAGGAAGGGTGCTGAAGTTTGCAAAGACAGCATTCATCTTTAGGAACAATTTTTTCTCTCCTGCTGCATCAATCCAAATTGATTCTTGCTTTTATGAAATAAGAACTACTCTTGTGCTAATTGTGAGATGATTTCCAAGGAAGCATTTGTTTCCCTCCAAGATCAGAGGGGGGACAGGACTGCAACATTAGAAGGAACTACAGTATTTAATATGGAACTTCATTCAGCTTACATGGCTCTTTTCTCATATCAAAAAAATCAGGCTTAAAAGAAAGGGACAATTGGATAGAGAGCACAGTTTATTTATTTATTTAAATTTTTAAACAACCATCTAAAAAAACAAGGTATAAAATTATAAAAAATTAATATTTAATTTAAAAAAAAACCCAAACAATTAGAACCCCAAAATCAATACTAGGCCAAACCAGCCTGTTGAAACAAATGGGTCTTTAATGCATGCTGGAAGGTCCGCAGGTCTGTGATGGTCCGGATCTCTGGGGGCAGCTCGTTCCAAAGGGAGGGTGCCCCCACAGAGAAGGCTTGAACTCTCGGGGCTGCCAGACGACAACGTCCAGGCAATGGAACCCCAAAGAGGCCTGCCCTGTGGGAATGCACTGGCCGGTGAGAGGCTAATGGTGGCAACAGGCGGTCTTGTAAATACAGTTGGAGGGGCTGTAGATCTTCTGGGCCCTCCCTCCCTCTCTATTGCATTCTTACCTCAGGGGGAAATTTAAGGTATTTGTGGAATCTTTTCTTCTTCTTCAATGCTCTCAATGGAAAGGAAATTTTAAAAAATGAAATAAATTACAAATAGTCAATAAAAGCAGCACAAGGCTCTCTCCACTTCTTCTGCCTAACCACTTTGTCTCTAGATCTATTACTGGGGCAATCATATTTTCCAATGATCACTAGAGGTTTTTTTCTGCTGGAAATTAAATCACTGAACTTTTTTTCCTTATGCTTATTTTGGTTTTAATAAAATTAATCCTCAGACACATGGGGATGCGGTCTTACTTCATCTTGAAATGTCTTTCTCTTATTTCATCTTGTTCTGTCTTTCATAACTTTTAACTCGATTATGTTGCTACAATTTTTCCATCTTTAAAGAAGGACTGGGGGGAAAAAACAATGTGCAATTATGGGCATTTTCTCTTAATAGACACCTTGTTGTGTAAATTTTTCCTAACCTATGCATTATTTTTGTAGGCAAGTGAAATGAGTAATTTTTGAGTTCTAAACTTTGGGAAACTTTAGATATCTCCAACATCATTTTCTATATAACTGCATTTTACTTCACATAAATATTCAGGAAATGCAAAATGGGGAAGAAATTTCTGTTCTTAATATTATTACTATTTTTGAAATTTGATACACAGATTACGTATCAAAACAAAAAACAACGTCTTATTTTCAACATCTGCAGTACTCCTTTTAGATTTGTAAACTGGCACTTTTCCATATCTGAAGGCCTAAGAAATAGCAGCCTGACTGAATAATGTACAAGTTTCTGTCAAGCATCCTAGCTTGCCTGCTGTAATATTACTATTATTTATTATTTACATATTTAATGATGTTATTGCCATTATTAGCCACTGTTAGCCTGACTAATTGTAATGCAATAAACATAATTTACAAGTATGTACATAATCAGCCCTTACTGGCAATACCTGAAGCAGCTGCAGTTTTTCTATCACAATCCCTTTAAAAGTGATATCATCACGATACATGTCTGTTTTGATCATCATGGGCATCAAGTGACCTACATAGAATCAATTTTGTCTTCTTTAATGAGATGTGATCAAAGCTATAATTAGGCTATGATTATCTTGTTTTGAACTGAATATCACAGAGAGAAAAAGTAAAATCTCACATACAGAAGGTATTTTGCAAAGAAAGACAGCTGCTCTGACTACATATAGCTTGTTCTTTTTTTTCTTTTTTAAAGATAGATTGCTTTGGAAGCCTCCATCTTTCAATATAATAATAATAATATAATGATAGCTTAGCCTTACAGTAGAGACCACGGGTGTCAATCGGGTTATGTCACATTATTGTCACATGACATTTCATGATGTTTTTCCCATTGGCAGAACTGTGGTGGCCTATGTGTGACACATCTGGCCTGTGGGCCACCAGTTTGACACCCCTGGTATAGACCTAAACAGTTTGGTCCTAAATAAGGAGTTGTGTCAAAATGTAGGCACAGAACACAGAATATAAGGAACTGAATTATGTTCTAGGTTTAAATCAAATATCCTGATCCTGTAGCTGGCTAGAGTTTATTTAGAGGATATACATGGCTGCCCACTCACTTTCAGTCACTCCAGGTGGGTATCAAAGTTCATTGATATAGCATTTGCTTTCCATGCAAAAGTTCTTTCTTCAATCTTTGATATCTCTGGTAAAAAAATATCCTACAGCTGCCAGTCTATGCAAACAATAAGAGCCTAGGTGGACCAATGATCTGATTTAAAATAAGGTAACTTTTTATATTCCTCAGTTGAGAAGTATAAAATTGCAAACTGAAAAGTCAACTGAAACTGTTCTCATATCTTATTGAGATGAATAAATGGTTCAGCTTCTGCCAAGCTCATTCACTTAATGACCAATCTGAGCAAGTGCTAGGTAACCAATTTGATCTGCTTATGCACATCAGTTGCTAACAGCAACCAAATAGTTTAACAATTCTGATGGGGAAAGTCAGATGAGAGAGACAGGCCCAAGGGCCCACCATCTCTAGGGAGGAAGAGTTTCCAGCTACAATCAGAACACATCGAGGAGTGCTAGGAACACTTTGAGATATGAAAAAGAGTGGGATGATTCCTCAACTGGGATTAAAATGGGAATCAGAAGCCTGTGCTGAGCATAGCAGATGGTTATTAGAACTGGCCTTCTGCTAAGCATCTTGCAAAAAGAAGCAGCCAGAACTGAGTTGTAGTTCTGGAGAAGTAGAAGGCTTGTAAGTTCACACAAAACAGAATAGCATTGTGGGTGAATTTTAGGGAGTGAGATATTCATAACAGGAAAAACTGAATAGTTTCTATATTCTTGAGAATGACACAGAGGTTTTCCTGGGAATAAACTCAGCACTAATACATGGTGCCTTTCTCCTGAGTAATTATTGTTGCAATCAGTTGCCTAATTTCACTAATATCTTTGATCCTGGATCATGTACAGGTCAGTGAGATTTTATAGAGAACTCAAGTTCTTTCAAAGAAAGACAGCCATTGTTATTCTAATACAGAAGAGATAAAGAAGGGTGATTTTTATTAGAAGCTGTTGACTTACTTTTCACTCCAGCCCTTTCTATTTTGCCTTTTTCAAAATGTATATTATAGACGTTTAAGTTAAAGATGTGTTACTTAAGATAATTGATAATATAAACCAGCCTTATGAGGATTGGGATGGTTGACTTTCTGACAGTCAACATTTTGATTCTGAGGAAAGTAAAAATCTCAAAAAATAAAAACATTTATTTCCCTTTACATTTTGTCAATAATTTTAAATGAGAAAGGGGGGAAAGGCTTGAGATCTCATTCCTATCTTTCAGCTGTTTTCTATTAAATATGTTTTTGTTGAATAATTATCTTTTGCACGTGAAAAGGTTTTGGCTACCTTTATTAAAATATCAATATTTCTACCTAACAGGCATGGATATAACTGGCTCTGAATAAGGTTGGATTGCTTAAGCATCAAATCATAATGGGAGAAAATGATGTCAGTACTGCAATTTTATTACTAGAACCTTACAATTATTGATTATAGATAATTCACAAAATTTTAGAGCTCTGATTTTCATAAGGGTATAACTGGCTTCAGTGGGGAACAAATAATTTTAAGATATATATTTTAATACTTCATGTGCAAAGCAAAATACCTGATCACTAAATAGAGCATGACATTTAACTTTACTTTGACTGGGGTTACACAAATTCTAAGGGTAACATTACAAATAAAAATTTATATATGTATTTATTTTTAAGAATATGCAAATATGAATTAAGATAAATACAGGAATAACCATGTTGGTTAATTTTGCCCAAATAACTTTTAAAATGTTTTTTTAAAGTCAAGCTGCTATTTGCAACTGACTCTCCATCCTGTTTTTACATGTATCACTTGCAAAAATGGTGAGACTTCAGTTGCATAGCCAGAGCTGCCATAATGATTTTAAATGTCCCACCATAGATGCCTCTATCTGAATATTTAGTAGAAAAGAAATTGTACTCAGAAATTGTACTTGACTGAATTGCTATAGTATTCAGTCACACTTATATATGGGGGTGTTAACAGTAGAAGGTATAGATCAGAAGTGGACAATTGTGGCAATTTTATGACCTATGAACTTCAACTTCCAGAATTCCTGGGCCAGAATGGCTCACTCAGGAATTCTGGGAGTTGAAGTCCACAAATCATAAAGTTGCCATAGCTTCAAACCCCTGGTGTATATAGTTCCCAAATGACCATAAACATTGTGTTAATGGTTTTAATATAAAAGTATGTAAGGAGAACTAACAGCATTAATCTTTTGCTTATTTGTTTTCTGAATGCTTTTGTTTACCACACTTTTTCCAAAGGTTCAAAAGTTAGACTGCAATTTTATCAAAATGCTAAAAAAGGAAGGCTATCAAATTTATAATATGAAGCTCTTAAGAGGGTTAGTGGTTGTTTTGTGAACTGGCTCAGGCTTTTCTTCTTCTAACTCTGTCCTTAAACACACTTAAGTAACCTCGAGGAAGCTGGAAGAGAGGATGCCTCAGAAACCCATTCAAACGGTCAATGATCTATTTGAATGGCTAAGACCTGCCCCAGTTTTACTTGTCTGCAATAATATGTTTGCTCTCCCTAATGTCAAATTAGCATTTAGTTTTATATCAGCCTCCCCTAATCTGATATGGGACTATAAATCCCTCTTTTCATATGACTTTAGAGGATTTTAGAAGTTCTGGAAATGTCAGTCTTATATTGGAGAGCAATGGCCATATCAAACAAATGACACGGGAAAGAATGGCCTTGTCAAATAAATGAAAATGGAAGCAAATGGCCAAAAGACATACTTCCTGGTTCATGTGTGATGGAATGTAGCCCAGAGTCCCATGAAGGAGGAAGTGCATTCCAGAAGAGCAAGTGATAGTGAAGTTGAGATAGTTTGTTTGAGAGGAAGAGAGTTAGGGCAGCTCCTCCCTAGAAATTCTGAGTATCTCTTTAATGATGCAAGTAGTTTGTCTTAGTTTAGCTAGGGTGACCAACCGTCCTCTTTTGCCCGGACATGTCCTCTTTTTATGTCCTGTCCGGGGCGTCCGGGCGGGTTTTATAAATTTTATAAATTTACCCGGACACCCCGGACTGGACGTAAAAGTGGCGATGTCATGTCCGGGCAAATGGAGAAAAGTGAGAGGCTCCAGCAAGAGGTCCTGGAACAAGCTTCTTGCTTCTCAGCTGAGTCTGGATTTGCAGTCAATTTTCGGCGAAGGGAAGCCCCTGCCCCCCCACAACGCTGATGCCACCCCCCCACACAATGCCGACACCACCGCCGCCCCACCCCCCCGACACAGCCGACGCCGACGCCCCCCCGACGCCGACGCCGATGATGCCCCACCCCCGATGATGACAATGCCCCGCCCCCAATGATGATGACGCCCCGCCCCCCTGATGATGACACCCCACCCCCCGATGACGCCCCCCCCGCATCCTCTTTTTTGGCTATCAAATATGGTCAGCCTAGTTTAGCAAAATTTCTACCTATATGGGAGGGACAAAAATGTTTTGGAGCTTGATATTATGTCACCAAATACAAAACTAAAATGAGAATTATATCAGCATCAATTAATGTATGCGGATATAAATAGCAATAGCACTTAAATTTATATACCTTTTCACAGTGCTTTACAGCCCCCTTACAGAGTCATCATATTGTCCCCAACAATCTGGGTCCTCATTTTACCAACCTCAGAAGGATGGAAGGCTGAATCAACCTTGAGCCAGTCAGGATCGAACTGCTGAACTGCTGGCAGCCAGCGGTCAGCAGAAGTAGCTTGCAATACTGCATTCTAACCATGGCTCTTGTGGTAATATTGATCAAATATCAAAGAAACCATATAGTTATCTGTTCATGACCACTGATTAACATGTTGACAGATTAATAAATTAAAATCAAATCTAGTGTACGTCTCCTTAGGTAAGTAGAGGCCATGATGATTTGGAACAAGCCTATGGTTATCCTATTGGCCATGAACTCCTAAACAACTCGTGACCCATTTACTTGCCTCTCAGGCATGGAGGTTAAAATGCTTCCGTATACAGAGACCCCGATACTATTCTAACTTTCTAGTTTGTTAGATTTTGCTTTATATAGGTGATTATTTTGTTATTTGATTGGGATTTCATATATTGTTTTCTTCAACCGGGTTGCAGGGTGCAGACTAACTTCTTCACAGGGTGCAGACTAACTAAAAAAAATGTCATTATTTGGCAAGTGATCAGCACAATTTGTTTCACAGAATATGTTTCTGCTGCATCAAGATGAACTAATTTAACTTTTAGCTGACTATTTCATGAAGTAAGGGAGTAGCAGGACTGAAATATATTCCTTCCAAGATAGATACAATGTGGAGAAGAAATTGCACTGAGTAACATTGTTCTCTTTGCAACCAGAGGAAGGCAGCAATGGAATTTTTCTCAATTCATGTCATCCCATGAAATTTGTCCTTTGGGATGCTCGTTTAATTAAAATATCATGTACGCCAACATCAAAACCTGGCCAGAGCTTTAAAAACTAATCTCAAATTTAATAAAGAAATTGGAGGGAAAAATCAGTCCAGCCACTAAGAATGTCTTCATGTGGGTGGCTTTTATACATCTTTTAAAAAGAACTTAAACTCAGGGCAAGTCTGTCCCTTCTAGTTACAAAGTTTATTGTAATGAATCTAATGCAGATCTTAAAATCAGCATTTCACTCACGCCCTACCCCTCCCACACACACACACATGACTTCTTTTAAACCTTTATACTATTGAGTATAATGATAATGTTGAGTTTATACTTTATCCCTATCTTATCCATGCATTTGGAAATTGTAAAACATTTTTGTTAAATGTCGCAAGCTGTTAAATCAAGCAGTGCTTGGGTATCATATGTTTGCAGCTATATAAAATATAGAGGTGCAGTGAATATCCTCAACCTAAGAGGTCTCTTTAGGACAAAAATGGAGTTGTCCCAACAACGAAAGGGACGGAAATTTCAGGCTATAAGAAATTTCATATTTTAGCATACCGAATATTATCACAAATAGAACCTAGATCAGGGGTGGCTGGCTCAGGAATTCTGGGAGTTGAAGTCCACGAGTCATGAAGGAGTGTAATTGTCCACCCCTGGCCTAGATCTTAGAAATCTCCAGATTATTGGTAAATGAGGATTGATGGAATACTCCTGTATATAAGAAAACCAGACATCACATTCAAATTCTAGCTGAGTTTCTATAGATAAGTGTCTGTATCAGAGAGGTCCTTAGGCCTTGAGCCATGGTCATTCAGAACCAGACCACAGATGCTGTGGATGAGTGCATGGGTATGAACACAGCTTCACTTGTGCGCACAGCGGGTGGACAAGCACCCTCATGCAGCTCCATTTGTTAATTGTCCACTATTTGCCCAAAAATGGAGCTTATGTAGTCACTTGCCACTCAAGCAGAACCATCCTCTCTCCACCCCTCTGCCGGTCTGCAAAGCCGGAAAGGTTGAAGACCATATGGGATGCTTGCATGTGGGACATGGATATGGATACAGGATAAAAATAAGGACAAGGATAGCTAAAAATGACAGAAATAGAGACAAAGAGATAGTTATAGTATAATATATGCCCACACTTGTATGTACATTGAATGAGCACATTTTCACTTGTCATTTGGTTTATAACAAAAATGATTCATGGAGTTTCCTATGTTGTACACATCAAATTTTCTTGGGAACAGAAAGGAAATGGATTGTCACAGCTTTTGGGGGATATGCTTTCAACTCCCAAATCTAGTCCTAGGTTCCTTTTATCTAAGTTCTTACCTGGGATGTTGCTGCTTAGGCTTAATTGCTGTTTGTTTGTTTGTTTGTTTGTTTGTGAGATCAGTCATGATTGGCTAGGTACATGGACCTCCTGGGGAGGCAAAGGGAGTTATATGGTAATATCATGATGCAAATCATGCAATGTGTGTACCCCATCTCAGGATGAAAGCATGACATGCAGCAGGTTGCATTGCCCAACACACATTTCACCATTTTGGGGTCAATCAATCAATCAATCAATGAGACCAGAGGCAGAAGGAAGCTTGGTGTCTTCTGCTCAAGGAAGAGACCCTATACCATTTCAGACAAGTGTCTGTCCAATCTCTTCTTAAAAATTTCTAGTGACAAAGCACCCACAACATTGTAGTTTGTACTATGTGGTTTTAGCTAGCCCTAAAAGAGCTATACTCATTTGCTTACTCAAGAATAAGGACTGGAAAAAATTCTGTTTCTCATTACAAGGAGAACAAAAGTGCCACACATGGAACCTTTCCATGTCTTAGTCCTTTGGATGTAATTACTCCTTTCATTCCACCCCCCCACCCCCCACCCAGCCACCTCAATTTGTTACCTGTACTAGAATGAGACAAAGGAATGAAAACAATTTGGGATGGCAAAATATAAGGTAAAATATGAAAGCAGGGTTCAACACAGTCATATAAAATTTGAATTTTCCCTTACAGCCTGCTTTAGACATGAACAAGGCAGTTATTCAAATTTGGAGAAAAAAATGTGGATGTGGTTCTTGCTTCTAGTTTGATGCTGAAATTCAGCTAGAGGGTCATATTAGGGCAATCCATCAAAATCAGTGAATCTCTTGATGGAAATGTAAAGCTAGAATGCAGGAAGGTTGGGAAGGATACATAGAATAAAATTATGATTAATTAATAGATTAACAGAGATTTTCCAACACTATGTGATAGTTACAACTTTATATTATCAAGATGGTTGGGGACAGGTAGTCCTTGGCTTACAACAATTCATTGAATGACCATTAGAAGTTACAACAGCACTGAAAAAAAATGACAGTTTTTCACACTTACAACTCTTGCAGCATCCCTATGGTCTTGTGATCAAAATTCAGACACCTGACAACTGACTCATATTTATGATAGTTGTGGTGTCATGTCATCATCTTCTGACAAGCAAATTCAATGGGGAAGCCAGATTCACTTCACAACATATTACTGACTTAAAAACTGCAGTGATTCACTTAATAACTGTGGCACAAAAGTTCATAAAACAGGGTGAAATTCACTTAACAACTGTCTCACTTAGCAACAGAAATTTTGGGCTCAATTATGGTTGCAAGTCAAGGACTACTTATATTGGTTCTCAGATGATATTCATAAGCTAGAGGCAAGTGGTGTCTTTCACTGGCATTCAAAAATGTCTAAGTTATGATTTCCCCAGTGAATCTAAAGTGAACACACAATTCCTCTGACAAGAAAGGTGCTGTGTGGGGGGGGAATGTGCGTGTGCATATGTGTGTGTGTGTGTGTGTGTGTGTGTATGATATATGCTTCTGGAAACGTTAGGTTCTTATAATGCCACAGAGTTCAAATTAAAAAAGGAATGAGACAGAGAATAAAAACCCTGTTGCTATAGTATTCTATCAATTAAACATTAAGAAAATATATGGCATTGACAGGTTGGTGGTTTGCTGCTAGTTGTTAGATAGAAAAAATGTATTGAAAAGTTTAAATATATATTCCATGTTCAATTATTCTTATTAGGGTCTCAGCTTTAAAATATTAGTATCAATTATTATGTATATATCTTGCCCAATAATCAAGTATTATAGTTCCTGAATCATTATCTGAAACTATGTATGTCATGACTGATGTGAAAAAAATAACAGGTAAATGAATGTCTACCTTTCTCCTGCAATAAGCCCAGGCCTAGGCAGGAGAAAAAGTTCAGAAATAAATGTGAATTAATATTTTAGATGAAATCTAGCAGGCTCCTGGAGTGACAAGGCCTTCCAAGCTCAGAAAACCAAAACTAATTTCAGAGAGACTTACCCTAAAACAAGTTGAATACAATTTGACATAAGGCTACTCAAATGTGAAACTTCGTTGAACGAAACTGTCTCAGTTCCAATAAACATCCAGCATTGTCGCCAACTTCTGCATTTGCACATTTATAAATCAACCAAAAATAGTTTGGGTACTAGTGATTGACCAACACGATCGAAATAAAAACATCTGGAGGAATGTGGTGAACTTTCCCAAAACTTGTTTTACCACAATGCAACACCTTTTATAATGAGATACATGGGTTGTATGTAATAGCTTTGTCAGCCATTTAAAAAAAAAATTAATTGAAACATTTGTTGAAAGTCCAGGATGGATTTTCAGTCAGATTTCCTGTTCAGATTCTATTTACCTTTTAATGTGAAAATGAGATTGGGGTTTAACGATCATGTTCTTTAAAATCCTGGGTATGCTTTTCATCCATTTGCAGCATAAATATTTGAGGTTCCTGTAAAATAGGACAACTTTTTTTTTTTATTCTTCATGAATCAGCCCCTATATTTGAAACAAATCGTTGCGGCAACAAGGAATGACAGCCTGACAGCCTAGAAGGTTATTAATGGCAGTGGCAGCCTGCAAATCAAAAATCATGCCAGTGCATCTGTATGAATGGCAATTTGTGCTCCACTGAATAACCACAAAGCCCCTACTCCCCCACCTCCAAACACTGGAACAGTTGGTGGAGAGAGAAGGAACCATAAATATGAATTGTTTTCCCAATGGGAAAGATGCCACAAATGTATTTAGTTAAGTTAGGAGAACGACAACATGCACAAATTTGCTAAATCACCAGTCCTATGGACTCTTGTGGTCATAGATGAAACCTGCAATTCTACTAAGGAAAGAAAATCATTTCTGTTGGGGTTTTTTTTCTTATTCAGCCTTCAGGAAATTCAAGACTACCAAGTAGTTAGATACCACCATTTGTTATCGTCTCTGCGCCCAAACGAAAAGGAAAATAGCATCATGGTTTGAATATTGTACAATATTTTAGTGTCACAAATTAGGCTTCAGTTAAATGATGGATTTTGTGGATATTGTGAGAGGTAAAAACTAGGCTTTCAGGAAGGAAAATAATTCACATTAAAAAAAAAAACATTATATCAACCCTTATCATCACTGGTCATCTCTAGGGTACCCCTTGATTCTGTTATATAGACTGCACCTTACAACTCAAGTTAGGTCTTGAGAAATAAAAAATAAAGAAAAAGAGAAAGCCTTTGACAACCCATACAGAAATAAGATTAACACTTTTGAACATATAAGGAAAAAGTACCTCATTTACTTTGCATTTCTTTATTTATACATACAAAAGCCTTTTGGTGACTTTTGGGATTCTACAGCAAGATTTTCATGTGAGAAAGTGTTGTTTCCCCAAAAGCTTATTTCCTTACACTTGTCTATTGATAAATTAAGCACTGACAGGAACCTACTTTCAAAACAAAACAGAACAAAAAACCCTCAGCTGGTTGCTGCCTAGTTGTAAGCCGATAAACTATTAAGGAGGATTTTTGCTTTTTTAAGTATGATTGATCAGTCCTTATTCAGAATTCCAGACTGCGTGAGTAATTCCAGGAGGCAACAAGCACATAATTAATCACCTGACAATAAAATGTAATTGCTTCAGGTTTGTTAACATGGTAGTTTGGTTTCATTGGGTCTGGTCCTGATTTGCTGATTTGGAAAATAAACCAGTTCAACTGAGACTGATTCAGATGCAGCCTCATTGACATGGTTCCATATTTGTAAAATATTCTGGAGTCTGAAGTGTCATGTCTTCCACTCTTTGGGGGAAAATGTATGAATATGGTAACTTTTAAAAACTTTTAAACTGGCTAATTTGAAACAATTGTATCGGCATATTAGCATTTTTTTTTTGAAAGAACAGAGTCCTCAGTTTTAGAAGCTAGGCATGAATGTTAGGTTTCTTTAAAAAAATATTTTTTTTTAAAAAAAGAGAAAGCTATTTATGATGTCTCCACACAATGGGATTAATTTGTAAGTATCACTGTTCCTTTCATGCAGGTAAAAGTTTGCTACTTTTCATATAGAGAGATGGAAATCAAGGGGTGGGCTTCTGGAAGAGTAAGACTTACACGCAGTTGGACGGCTAACAAATGATTAGTCTGTTTGTTGAGCAATTTCACAGAAAGCAACAGGGACTGAAACTGTGTGTATTCATAAGGAAATCTTTCAAATTATGACAGGAGAAAATGAATTGGATTTTGAGCCACAAACCATAAAGATCGATTTGGTGATTTGAGAGAAACTTCCACTTGGTGTGGGTCTATGCCTTTGAGTCAATGCTGACTCTATGAGACTGCAGTTCTTTTGGCAAGATTGTAGAAAGTTGCCTTCTTCATAGGGCTGAGAGGGAAGTGACTGGTCCAAATTTACTGAGTTGGCTTTATGCCTACAGTGGGACTAGAACTCATGGTTTTCCCATTTCTAGTGTGGTGCATTAACCACTACATCAAATATTGTAATCTTGTTAAAGAATAATCAGAATAACCTTGGACAATATAACAAAGGAGCATTGCACTGTCATGATGCATGCAGATGTGTGGCATCCAATTGCACTATTAAGGTGATGCAACTTACAGAATAATAGCACACCACTACTTTTATAATTTGCCTTCTCTTAATCTCCTCCACCCAACCCCCACATATCCATATACACCCTTGTGAGAGCAACTAAGTGGGCAGGAGGCCAACATTCAATAGTGAATGGTAGTAATGGAGACAAGGAATCAAGCAATTTGAAGAAGTAATTTGAAGTATCAGATACTTTACCCTTATAGTATATAGCAGGGTACCTCTGTTTGTGAAGGGATTGTGCAGTATGTTGTAGAAGTCTTGGAGAACCCTCAAAATAGAAAGAGAAAATAAGATAGAAAAAGGTATTTATGAATGGAGAATGAAGCAAAAGTGCAATCCGATTACTGCTGATTGGATCTGGACCACCTGAAAGGTCTAAAGGGGCACTCTGTGTGTGTGTCACAGTGTTTCACTTCTTCCTGAGAGTGGGTCTAGTTAATAGTAGTGAGGTATGAGAAGTCATGACCTTGGCTACTCCTTTGTGGATTGCTGCAGAATACATCTTTCCTCCCATATAATTTAACATTTGTACTAAACCATTGGTGTATCAATTTTGATGTCATAAATATATAAGAATTATATCTAGTAGTATTTCTCCTGACTGGCTGAGCAGAAGATGTAGAAGAGGCCAAAATCTAGTGTTTGGAGGCAGCATTTGATAGATCTGATGAAACAAACTTAACCCACAAAACCAAATGGCTCAATCTTAGCTCAGTCTTGGCTTTTAATAGGCTTGCACTCTTTTGGAAGTAGCAGATACATGAAGTTTTCATGAACTTAGCAGTCCTTCAAGGAGCAATAAGGTGAAGACCACAGTCAGGGGACTCTTTCCCCATTTTCAATCAATCCTCCAAATGTGAACTGGAGTTCTAGAGCCAGTCACATGGGTTCTCACTACCTGCCACCTTTAATGACTTGTACTTGAGATAATTTCTGAAGATTACTCTGAAATTGGTTCGGTATGCAATTGCCCACTTCATGATGGGTGACAGCAGTTTTAGCTGAATAACATGTATCAGTTAGTTGAAAATAGGCTTCTGAGAACAATTCGAAATGTAGCTGCTGATAACCTTTATAGCATGGTTTCTACTACTTTTGGGACTGTATATTCCAAACAGAGTTTGTCAATCTTGGATATGTCTTTGATTTCCCTTCCAGTGACATGAGGTGGGTGGGTCCCCCAAGGCAGAAATTTTCCATGGATCCCAACTCTAGAAATAACTTCTCTCTGCCAGCACCTGAGGGCAAGACAAGAAGCAATGGGAACTTATCAAAGAGCGATCCAACCTAGAACTAAGACAAAATTTCCTGACAGTGAGAATAATTAATCAGTGAAACAGCTTGCCTCCAGAAGTTGTGGGTGGTCCACTACTGGAGGTTTTTAAAAAAGAAATTGGACAATCATTTTTCCAAAATAGTATAAGGTATAAAGGAGAATATTTGTAGCTCAAGGTTTAAATGAGGGGGTCCTTGGTGCTCTCTGAGCTTGGTTCGGTTTTTTTTTTGCAGATGTTTCATTACCCAAATTAGGTTATATGATCTCCTGCTCAAAGGCAGTTGAACTTGGAAGACTTCCAAGGTCCCTTCCAACTTTGTTATACTGAGATAATAAAATGTCAATGATATATTTCTTCAGTATAGGACAGGTAAGGAGAAGGGTAACTTTCACAAATACCAGCTGTTCCAGATCGTCTCAATGTACTAGGACAGTGGTGGCAAACCTATGGCACGCATGCCAGAGGTGGCACTCAGAGCCCTCTCTGTGGGCATGCACACCATCACTCCAGCTCAGCTCCACCACATTTCTCTGTGGCATTTCTCACCCTCGTTTGCAGGGAAGCAGAAGTTTCTCTGCATATGATGAAACAGAAGCTCACAAAAAAGATTGTGCCTCTTGCAGAGCTGCCGATGTTGTGATGCCCCACCTCCCACCAGACAGCTGGTGCTCAGGTTTCCGGCATGTGCATGTACATACGCGCACCTTGCAGTTTGGGCACTAAGTCCCTAAAAGGTTTGCCATCAATGTACAATGTAGGATTACAATTAACAGAACCTCTAGCAAGTACTGGCATCAAGCTGATGTACTGTTTATAGATATATTGTGTATAAATCCATCTGAATTGTTAGGGAACTTTAAGCTAACGATATAAGCCAAACATGCATTTTAGTTTGCTATATGATCAAAATACTTAGAAACAGAAATACAAGTAAATAAGTTATTTGCACATACTGAATTCTAAATTGTCATGTCCAGTTTTTAAAGTTACTGTTTCCCCAGTAAGAAATTTGGTTGATGGAATTTGTTATTTTGATTTTATACTTCATTTTCTATCTACGAGCAAAGGGTTAAAAGCAGAGAGCTTTAAAAAGCTATTGTATGGGATTTTTTTTGTTTGTTTGAATAACACACTTCTAACCACATTACATAATGCTTTTAAAAGTCATCTAAAATTTCAGAACTCATATGCCACACAGTATGGGCAGCTGTTCTTAAAACAGTATCAACATCTACTATAAAACCCGTGTGAATATATGGAATTGCACTTCTCTTGTTTTTGAAGGAAAGAATTAAGCAAATGTAAATGTATCCTTTTGCAGAACACATAGTATAGTACCAGAATTCATGATTCATAATTCAGTGGAACCACTTTTCAAAGAAACACATTTTTTATATGGCTGCTTAATGCAGGGCAAACTTGGATAACAAGTGTTGCTCAGATGTCTCTATTCCCAGATGAAACTGCAGCTAATGCTATCTGATAAAAATATTTTACTTTATTCTTGTACTTGCCAGCTTGCAGTGTCATTCCATATGGTAAATGCAAAAATAGTGGGGTGGGGGAGAGAGATTCCTTTTAAAATGCAAGCTATAAACAGACTTACCAGAATGTTCCACATAATATAGCTTTCCAGTGTTATTTACGTAGAGTCAGGTTTTTTAAAAAAAACCAATATTATCTATAAGCATAATTTTTTAATTGCAAAATTCATTTCAGTTGCTACGAGATCATTTTGGTCTGATTTGAGAAAAGTATACATAATATCACAATTGTCAACACCTCTCACTGAAATAAACAGGTCTTAAAATATGAATTTTGGTTGCACGGAACAATTGATTATTATACATTCAATAATCCCCCTACTCACAATATTGGACAGATGTTTTTTTAAAAAAGTTCCTTAGAAGTTGTTCTGACACTGCGTTTAACCTGAAAAAGAAATTTCTAAGTATCACAATGCAAATATATTTATTTTATTCACTAACTATCAGAGGTCTACTACCATCAGGTGATTTCTCTCACCCCCTCTTCCTATTCATTATTGTAGGAGCATCTCCAGAGCAATAGAAACGTTAAGGTCTCTGTTGTTAACATGAAAGTGGGACTGCTTAAATTTGATTACTGTGTTTAATGAAGTGTCACATTTACTTACAAGATGACATGATGAATCATGTTACGTTTATTATAAATCAACATATAAGAATGGACAAATGGTTCAATAAAGCGATGCATTTATAAATATAAGATTAATGCATTTGGGCTTGTTGTCACATTTTTTCCTTTTAAAAAATGCGAATGTACTATTTACTTTAGCCCAGGAGGTAAATTGACAATTTGCTTTTTAAAAATCGGTTTGCATTTTCCATCATTCTGCGCTACACATTTTGTCTCAGTAGCCAAAAGCATTAGATTATTTGGATGAGCAAATCCAGTTCACCTAAACCTGCATGTACAGCTTTGTATATGCATGATTTCAGATATTTACACAAACATGCACATTCATATCCTTTGCTCCATGCACTTTTCTTATTTTGCCCAATATTGTCTTTTGTTCTTTTTTGTGTAACAGCGTAGCACTTTAACACTTTCTGGATAGAAGAATAGCAACCTTCTTGAAGCAATGAACTTATTCAATGAACATTGTATTTGTATTTAGCTTTTATGATGACATTTTGTCTTTTCTCTCCAACTTGTGCTATCCCTGAACCAAACGAAAAGCCTCTCTCCTTGCAGCTTTCATTAAAAAGGTTTTAGTTCACTTTCCAACAAAGAGAATTGAATCCATTGTATGTCTTGTACCCCTTTTCACTGTGTCTTGTGCTGGCAAAAGATATCTGTCTGAAGGAAAATGAAGCTTTGTTTCTCTCTTCATAGGCATTCTTATTTATTTCCGTTTTCCCTGCAGGAATGCAAATGCAAGTTCATTGTGTTAAACAGGCATGATCACATTTCAAGCACCCTTTGAAATGTGCAGCTTGTATAGCAGGCACTTAATGTTGTGGATATGTATGCTTTGGTCTTTGCTTTGTCAAATCTAAGAGTTTGAACTTAAGCATTCCTATCACATCTGCATTTAGCTGAACTTGAGTGACAGGTGTACATGGATGCCACATTGACTACCAATATGTTATGAGACCAAGGTAACAATCACTGATCTCTGGGGAGCTGTGCAGCTTCATTCTTCATATCAGACATGAAAGAAATAATTTCAGGTGCCAGAGAAAGGAAACTCTGATAAAAGAAAACATTTCTGTTTTCATGGTGGTAGAGTTGGGCCTGAGGCAACAGCTTTGATAATGGAAACATGTTTCTCTCTTTATTTTCACAATTAATCTCTCATTATCTGCAAGCAATACTGTAGCCTATAGGATAGCCACAGAAAAATAGAGGGAACATTGGGGTGGGAGAAAACACACAAACTGTACATTTCATCTTTCTTTTTGTTATTTTCCATCATAGATCCACTTAGTATATTAGACTAGACTCTTCCAATTTAGATGATGTTGTGTAGTTATCTGATGTACAGGCATAGAAATAAATGTGTAATGTTCTTAGTAGTCTAGATAAGAACGGTAATATGATCGTTGAAGCAAGGAAAATCAGAATCTTCTTTAGGTTTGCCAGAGAGAGAGAGAGAGAGAGAGAGAGAAGCAAACAAAAAATTTAAAGATATGCTGTTGTTCTAACATTTATTTCAATTCAATCTTGACTCCCACTAATGTCATGGATATATTCCAAATTTTGGCTTGAAACACAATAGTTGTTTGCCCTTGCTCCATTCAAGGTACCATTTTATCTTTCCTATTGCTGCAGTCTAACAGCAATAGCACTTAGACTTGTCTACCACTTCACAGCACACTCTGAGTGGTTTACAATGTCAGGATATTGCCCCCAACAATCTGGATCCACATTTTACTGACCTTGGAAGGATGGAAGGCTGTATCAATCTTGAACCAGTCAGGATCGAACTCCTGGCACTGGGCAGAGTCAGCCTGCATTACTGTATTCTAATCACTGAGCCACCATGGCTTTAATCTTGGTAGCACTTTCCATCCTGCTTCTGAATCCAAAAAGTTAGCCAAGTTTTGTTACCTCTAGAGACCTTGTTGTTGTACTTTCATTGTACATGTCAAAGTTGCTAGATTGATGTTTCTTTTGTCAACAGCATGATGTAATGCCTCTATTTCTTTCAAAGGCCTTGAATTATTGGTTCTTCCTGACCAAATACAGCACCCTGAAAATGAGAGAGGCTTTTTAGACTGACACAATCTGTCCTGGGATTACACAATATGGCATGGTGATTGCCTTTCATAGTGCGTGTGCTTTTTCTTCTTGGTGGCGAATGTTTTTATTGATTCGATCACAACTGTGTTTCTTTTGTGATAAACAACTGTGTTTATTTTCCAAGAAAGGTTATTATTGTTCATG
The DNA here is from genome assembly GCA_017656035.1 of Myanophis thanlyinensis. Classification (NCBI taxonomy): domain Eukaryota; kingdom Metazoa; phylum Chordata; class Lepidosauria; order Squamata; family Homalopsidae; genus Myanophis; species Myanophis thanlyinensis. The sequence goes on from JAEANM010005627.1 coordinate 18,507, forward strand.
CAATATTTTTCTTATGAATAAACGATTCAACTATTCAAAAATAGGAATGTGGTATTTATAGTTTTTGTGCTATGGCTGATTCATGTACCCCTTGTAGTGATCATAAGATGACATGGTGCTATTAGAAGAATATATAAATAGGCTATTCCCATTTGAACTTCACAGAAACAACCAAAAATCAAGAACTGGATCATTTTATAGCAATTGCAAAGGGGCTAAATCAAGGATTACTGTATAATGGAAGGGAGGATACAACAGTTTTAGCTTTTCTACCTCCACATTTAGATACCTAGATTTGCTTGCTACACTTTCAATGTTAAATGACCATTTAGTTCAACTCTAGAATAATTATCAAGCAATTATTATCTCTGTTAACTAAATTTGCCTCCTCTCATTTTTCCATTTCTTGTGTCCTGGCAGTATTTAAAATATCAGAAAACAGCAGGTGATGGGAAGCCATTCCATGGTACAAGATACTACAAGGATTACTAACTAAGTGTGGTTGAGGTAAGAGGGCTCCCACCTTCTTAACTTTCCAGAAGGTTTTAAAGAGCTAGCCCTTTCCCCATGCACTGGGATGCAATGAGCTTCAAGATGGTAGTTTTGGCAGCATCAAAAGAGATTGGTTGTGGCATCAGATAATTTTGGTTTCCTTCTTCTGTTTTCTGCTTTTGTGACATTTGGTTTTAGAAAGCTGTTGTGAGCCATCTAGAATTGTGTTTTGTAAGAAAATATGTATTTTTTCATCATTTCAGTGTATATCAGATATATTATCTATGACCAACTCAAAACAACTTCAACAGTTGTTTCTTTGGTCTGACATATATTTCTTCCAGCATTTGCAATATATTCTATAGTTTAAATGTAGTTTGGATTAAACCAATATATATATATATATTTGTTTTCGTAG
>JAEANM010005628.1:2712-19413 GCA_017656035.1 Myanophis thanlyinensis
ACACACACACACACACCTTGTATAACAACAGCACAATGCTGCCTTCATCATTTTGATGGCAGGAACCAAAAGTTTGGGTACCTCATCTAAGGTACATAGTGTTGCATATTTGTAAAAACAAAAAAAAACTAAATAAAACAGTAAATTACATTAGGAAATTAAATTTCCAGAAGGAAATCTCTAAATCTCTTTTTTTTCTGGAAATTGTCAGCAACCATAAAGGAAGTGAGATCTGATCTTGGGGAAAGTATGACAGAGCTGTTAAGTGGGAGAAGGGAGAAACCATTGAAGAGGGATTTGGAGAAGAGATTATAGCAGGTAGCAACTAATAGCAATAGCACTTAGACTTATATACCGCTTCACAGTGCTTTACAGCTCTCTCTAAGTGGTTTACAGAGTCAGCATATTGCCCCCCCAGCAATCTGGGTCCTCATTTTACCGACCATGGAAGTATAGAAGGCTGAGTCAACCTTGAGCCTCAGTCAGAATCGAAGTCCAGATTCCGGGCAGAGTGATTCAGTCTGCAATACTGCATTCTAACCATGGTGCCACCACGGCTCTAGCTGGAATTCTGGGAATTGGAAGTCCACAATCTTAAAGTTGCCAAGATTGGTCACCTTTGGATTATAGAGTCCTGAGAAAAATAGGAAAGGTGAGGAAGATATTCGATATTACCACAATTTGGTTTTGTTTAGTGTCAGCTAGGATAGAGAGAAACTGGGAGAGGTTTTCAGGATTCTGTTATTATCATTTAGAATAATAGTTTGTGTGGGGGTGACTTTGAGTTAGTTTTTTATTCCTAGCGATTGCCTGGACTAATCCCTGCAGTTTTCCAGACAAGATTTGAGAAATGGTTTGCCATTTTCTCCTTCCTAGGGCTGAGAGAGAGTGACTGGCCCAAGGTCATCCAATTGACTTCCTGTCTAAGGCAAAACTAGAACCCAGGGCCTCTAGTCCGATCCCTTAATCTCTGCACCAAACTGTCTCTCAGTAGCATCCCTGAGATTCTTACCATGCCTGTTCCTTGACTGTTCAGCTAGAAAGGCTAGCCGCATGTACCAAATTTGAAGGACCTTGGAGGTCTTCTAGTCCAACCCCCTGTTTAGGCAGGAAATCCTATACCGCTTCAGACAAACGGTTGCCCAATCTCTTCTTAAAAACTTCCAGTGTCAAATCCAGTGTTCAGATCATTGAAGTAATCTTTGGATTTCTGCTGATGGATCGTTGGAATGGAGGGAAGGCGTCAAGATTGATACAAAAAATAAATAAATAAATTATTTTTCACGCCGCCTATTTTGCTGAGGCCTTGACAGTGCAGATCCAACATATGAAAAGATGGAAAAATCATTTGCAAACAGGACCATTAATTTTGCATTTTTTAAAAAACAAAATATTTCCATACAGAGAATCGACAACGCTCAGAAGAAAGTTTTATCTGCTCTAGATTGCATGCATTACCATTTTATCCAGGATTAAACACAATTTTAATAGAGACACACATATAAACACATATCTGTCTTGTTTGGAAAGCTTATAAAAGTTACATCAGCCTAGACCAGAAAGCAAAGGTTGAGAATTATTATTTTTTAGTTGTATGCCAATGATTGGAGACAGAAGCAAAAATGGGTGTGGATCATATTGTCAATGTCTTTCTATCCATTTAACCCTGTTACTTACCCCATTGCTGTGGGCCAGATGAAACCAGAGATTACAGGATCATAACCCATGGTAAAAGGTTCCTTATCTACAGAATAGCTATTTAAATGGCAACTGCATGAGTTAAACAATCTCAGAAGCTAAGTAAGTAGGGCCAGTCTTAATTCCTGCTGATTGGGGAATTCCATCCTGGAAGCTACACTGGAAAATAAAATTTAGAATTTAAAAAAAAAAACCCAAAAGCACAACCAAAGGAAACAATGGGAATTCTACACCAGTGAAAGCTCACTGCAGAGATGAGTATAATTCAGGTACGGCTTGTCTCTAATTTGCAGAATTACTTGAAGCCTATCCACCAGGTCAATTGAGATTCTCTCTAACTAATTAATATTCTAAAACAGAGGCAGGCAACGCTTTGGTAATTAAGACTCACCTCTAGGCGAGATGAGCAGCATATAGGGTTGAATGAATGAAAGAATGAATAAATAAATGAGTGAATGGATAAATAAATGAATTAATGAAATGAATGAATTGAATGAATGAATGAATACAGTTCTGCTTAGCCCTGAACTGTTATATGGATGAGAGCAGAACTAAAGTTTTTTTTTTAACTTAAGATGTGTCGCTGCAAATCCAAGATGGCCAGTTACAATGCTTTCATTTTTCAGTACAAGTACTGTCATCCTTGACGTACGACCACCATTGAGTCCAAAATCTATGTTACTAAATGAGAGACAGTTAACGGAGGTTTGCCCTACTTTACGACCTTTCTGTCACACTTATTAAGTGAATCACTGCAGTTGTTAACAAATCATTCAGTAAACAAATTGGGCTTCCCCCACTGACTTTGCTAATCAGAAGCAAAGGCGATATCGCCTGATTCCAAAGATGCTGCAACCATCATAAATAAATGCCAGTTTGCCCAGCATCCAAAGTTTGATCATGTGACCATGGGGATGGGATGCAGCAATAGTCATTAAGTGTGAAGAACGGTCGTAAGTCACTTTTTTTGTTGCCATTATAACTTTGAAGGGTCACTAAATGAGTGGCTAAAAGTCAACTACTAGCTTTATTCATGATCTGAGGTGCAGAGGGAAGGACAAATGATTTATATTGATTATTGTCTCCTGGTATGATTTGACTGCTTATTTGTACTCCATGACTATCATTAAGTGTTGTATCTTATGATTCCTGACAAATGTACCATTTCCTTTCTTGTACACTGAGAGCCTATGCACTAAAGACAAATTCCTTGTGTATCCAATCACACTTGGCCAATAAATAATTATATCTATCTTCTATTCTATCTTCTGATCTAAGGCTGAAAAATTGTTTGGCTCCCCAGGCTCATTTTTCCTGACCGCGGAGTCACAAATTTTACCTCCTCCGGTAATGAAAAAGGGTCGATTTTTAAAATCAGCAAAGAACACCATTTTTAAGCATGAAATGCCACCCAGAATCTCATCCCAGCACCTGTTTTTTAATTTGGGCTAAAAAATATTTGGGGCACATTTTTCCTGACCGCAGAGTCACAAATTTTTCCTCCTCCAGGAGTGAAAAAGGGTCGATTTTTAAAATCAGCAAAGAACACCATTTTTAGGCATGAAATGCCACCCAGAATCTCATCCCAGCATCCATTTTTGAATTTGGGCTAAAAAAATTTTTGTCTCCCCGGGCACATATTTCCTGACCGCAGAGTCACAAATTTTTCCGATTTTTAAAAACAGCGAAGAACATAATTTTTAAGCATACAATGAAAATAGATTAGGCTAGAAACAACTGCCTTATTTACAGGATTAATCCTGTAAAGTTAATCTTTAGAGGATTAACCCTGCAAAGTGGGAAAAAACAAAAGGAGATTTCTTCTAATAACAGGTTCTCCGAACTGCTTATAATTGTTACCACCGGTTGTATAAAACCGGTGCGAACCGGCTGAATGTCACCTCTGGTTTGAGCAGTTTGCTGTGTGGTGCATTCTAGTATCCTGGCCACTGATTTAGCAAGGTGGATGAAGAAAGTCTTACTGCATTAAGCCACACCATGTTTTACTGTTGTAGATACATCTTTTATACGGACCATCACAAACCTATGGACCTTCCGGCACGCATTAAAAACCTATTTGTTCCAATAGGCCAGTCTGGCCTAGTACTATTGGTTGGGGTTTTTAAATTAGTTCTTAAATCAGTTTTTAATCAGTAATTTTTAATTGTTTTAAATTTTTAAATTTCTAATTTTTTACATCAAGTTTTTAATTTGATCGGCCACTTAAATTAGTTAATTTTAATTTGTTTTTAAGTTAACTGTCATTTACTTTGTGTTTCTTTTTAGACAGCTGTACACCACCCCGAGTCCTTCGGGAGAGGGGGCGGTATAAAAATTAAATTAATACAAAAATAATAATAATAAATAAATAATAATATACCAGGGGTGTCAAACTCAATTTTACTGAGGGCCACATCAGGGTTCTGTTTGACCTCGTCCGCGGAGAGGGGGAGCTCAACGGCACTCATGTTTGGGGCACCTGTGGTGGCCAGCGAAAATGGGCCTCCTCTATTTTTGGCTGTGACAGCATCCTGCAACCCTCTGCCAGTAAAAACGGAGCTTGGGAGGGCCATCTGCGGCCTACCCAAACTCCATTTTTTCTGGTAGTGGCACTGCAGGTCGATCCTTTGCTGCTTCCCAGGCAGTCCTGTGGGCCAGATCTAAGCACGCCGCAGGCCAGATCTGGGCCTTGCGTTTGACACCCCTGTTTTATACAGAGGCAGGTTTTGGCTTTAGCTGCTATGTGAGGCCAGGCTAACACAAACAGAGTTGTGTACGTTTCTCTTTTCAACTCGTCACCAATTAATTGTCTGATGAATTTCCCTCATAATACTGACCAGCATTTGGGGAAGTGAAAACTACTCTTTACCGGTTGTGGCACAAAATTATAAGTAAGCCAGAACTGTTTGAACTCTGATATATTGGAGAAAAGTTTTAAAGGCTGTCCCTCGTGACAATCTCTCTGCCAGCAAGAAGGCTGCATTTCTTCTGGGAATTTACTAATAATTACTGTATACAGTAATTAGCAAGCTGAATCCAGATTTAGTCACACTTAAGAGCAGACCTGTGGGAATCCAAGAAGTTTTAATTTACCTGAAAGAAATTTAAGTGCTTCTGAGTCCAATAGATCTCACTCTATCAAACAAGAACAAGAGTTAACTAAGAACAGCAAGGGTCCTCAAATTATCTGTAGTCCTCATTTAGTGACTGTTCAAAGTTACAACAGATATTTCCAAGGCTTCTTGCAACCCAGATTTAAAGTTCTATCAAAGAACGCCGACTGGAGACAAAAGATTGGCTTAATGGCCATTGCGTTTGCTTAACAACTAAGGATTCACTTAATGACCACTGCAATTTTTTTTTGCAAAACTACATGATGGTGACCCGCTTACCAACGAGCATTTCACAATCATAATTGGGGTCATAAGTTGAGGACTACCTATATTTGCCACTGCTACTACCGCCAAGACTAAAACAACTGTATTGTATTAATTTTTGTTGCTGTTGTTTTGGTACCTGAGTCAGTGTTGACTCCTGGAAACTGCCTGGAAAAGTTACAGAAGTTTTCTTGGAAAGATTTCAGGAGAGACTTGCCATTGACTTCTTCCCATAGCTGAGAGAGGGGGACTAGTAAAAAAAGAACAACTTTTTTGTTATTTGTTTTCAGCCCAGATCTTCATCCCTGCCCCGGTTGTGCAGAAAAAAATTAATAACAACATAGACAAATCCTTTTTAGATAAGTCAGTAAATGACCATGCTTGATAAACCATAGTTTATTTGATCATGCACATGATATCTGCCTCGAATCTCTGCTATCCACAGAATAGCAAAATGAAAAGAGCCACAAACACAATACATTAAATAAATAAAATGGCCCAAACCTCAGGAATTCAGTAAATCAGGGGTGTCCAACCTTGGCAACTTTCAGACTTGTGGACTTCAAGTCCTAAACTTCCCCAGCCAACATAGCTAGCTGGAGAATTCTGGGAGTTGAAGTCCACAGATCTTAAAATTGACAAGGTTGGACACCCCTGCACTAAATCACACAATATTTCAACATCTATGTCCAAGATCCTAGGCCAGAATCCATGAAATAATACTGAGATTTCTGTGTTCTTATGCAAAATGATAGGAACTGCATTGTTAAAATCTCAAGAACTCTGGCATGTCATTGATTCATTGAATTATTTTCAGTGCCTGCACCTAAAATACTACCAACAGCTCCTAATCCACCCCAGAGAACTTCCACACAGAAAGCTTTGTGTATAAGAAGTTAAAAGTCTAGGACTGGGAGCAGGGTCCAAAATCAAGACGGCTAGAAGCAGTTTTTAAAGTGCGTTATTTTCTGAAATGCCTGCTTGAAATCTTCATTAAAGATGGTATATATAATGGGGTTAATCAGTGAGTTCAGATAACCCAACCAGGTGAAAATGTCCATCAGGATATGAAGAGGCCAACAGGCTCCTTGGCAAATAGGGTTAACCAAAGACGTCACAAAGAACGGCAACCAGCAAAAAATGAATGCACCTAGAATAATTCCCAGGGTCTTGGTAGCTTTCCTTTCTCGTGCGGCCGAAATCCGCTTTCTTTCGAGGACGGAATCGGCTACCTTGATCCTCACGTGATTGATAACCACCGGAGAGCCCTGAGGACGGGAAGGTCCCTCATGAAGATTAGAGGACACGGAGCAGAGAGAAGAACTCGCAGAGCCCGTGATGAGCTGGGCTGTGGTGAAACGTTTCCCATAGAGAGGGGGCGGCTTAAGAATTCGGGATCGAGCAGTGATGTAAATCCTGCCATACAATATGACAAGCAACACAGTTGGGATGTAAAAGGCGCCAGAGGTAGAATAGATGGTGTAGGAGATCTGGTCTGTATTGACCGTGCAAGAGGCCAGCTCATGAGCTTTGGCTTGTTTCCAGAAAAGGGGTGGGATAGAGATGCAGATGGAGAGAACCCAAACTATAGCAATCATAATGGCAGCCCGGCCAGCCGTCCGGCGTTTGGTATATTCGAGAGCATCCGTGATGGCCCAGTATCTGTCCAAGGCGATGATACACAGATGAAGGATGGAGGCTGTGCAGAAGGTGATGTCCAAGGACAGCCAGATATCACACATGACCTGGCCAAAGGTCCACAGGCGAGTTACCGTGTACACAATGCTGATTGGCATGACCAGCAGAGACACCAGGAGATCTGTGGCAGCCAGCGAGCCAATGAGATAATTAGCAGGGGTGTGGAGTTTTCTGGTCAGAATAATTGTGATGATGACAAACATGTTGAACAGTATGGCGGCCAACGTGATCAGAACCAGAGCTGCTGCCAGTAAAATCTTTAGGCCTAGCAACGTCCCTTCGTCCCACATCATGTCACTGGCATTGAGAGATTTGTTGGCCGTGCTTGGGAAAATCAAGTCTGAAGACGAGTTGTATGGGTTCATTTTAGGCTGTGCCGGGTCTCCTTTGTTTTTAAAATTGTTGGATCTCTTGATTCAAACAGGCTTTCTGGATTGGGATGAGAAGAAGCTGCTATTAAACAAAAATAAAAATCACAACAAAAACATTAGCTGAGCTGGAAGAATGGCAGGCACTGTCAACTCTAAAGAAGATGCATTCGCAAGTAAAAAGAAAAGGCAACAATTTTCAGCCAAGTTTATGGGCTTACAGTTATAAACACAGATGAACCAGGTTTGTTTCAAAACCAGCTGGACCACTGGAGAATCTAAACATATCAAGAAACTAGTTTGAGACCTTCTGTGTTATGGACTTAAATGGATTTAAATTTAAAATCTTTTTTATACTTTTCTCATTATTTTTTCTTCTTTTCTTTCTTTTTGCTTTAAATGTTTTTATTCTGTCTTTTTTTTTCCAATAAAAATTGTTTTTTAAAAAATCTGGGAAGCTCTCTGGATATACAGGATGGACTTTTCTAAAGAGAACAGCTTGGATTTTACATTGTTAAGAGACACAAAAGTATTCTGAAAAAAAATAATCTTGTCCTTAATCCTGTTAATTTATGAGTTTTCTATAATGGGTATTTGGAAGTCAGGATAAGATCCTATGCATTGTGCAAGCTGTATCCAATTTTCTTGTGAAATCTTGAAAAAATAAGATGAGAATAATATATTTACCTGTTCTTACAGCTGCAGACAGACACTGGCTAAATTAGCTGGCTGGAATAAAACACAACAGATTAGATACATATTTCAAAGCACCAGTAAAACAGCAAGAAAATGGTCAATTTTTTGCACGAAGCCCTTACCTCTTCACTCAACTATACCAGAATAAAAAGGAGGAAAAATTAAATATATCTCTCAGCCTGGTGGTACAAAGTCCTGTCAATCCAAGGACTGCATGCAGAGTTCTGCCAAACAGCCTCACAGCCTCAAAGAAGGTGGAACCTGAAATTTGGGCATGGGGGAATAAAATGATCCAAATGTATCATTTTTGCTCTTTAAAGCTGGTTGACTTAAATAAAAATGCAAAAAGGGGAGGGAAATATTAATGTTTGGCTCCACCAATTTTGAGATCATTCACCCACTCTGGAAATCACAAAACAGGATGCTGTAGGACTTCATATAATGGTTAAGGGGACTTCCAAGAAATCAAGACATAACCATGGGACTGAAGTTCCAGTTTGTTTTTATGGGTGTTGTGCTGAATGGCAGCCAGATGGAGGCTTGCAGCTTTGACTACTTTGTCAATAAAACAACTTTATTGCAGAATATATTTTGTCCTCCGATGCCATCTGAGTAATTCTGTTTAAAGTTCCAGCCTCAATTTTTTCTACATTCTATAGACACATACTGTATAAGGAGAAAGAATGCAGTTTCTAATTTTCTCAGGGTTAAAGGCTACTCGTTAAATGGTTTTTTCCCAGGCCTTGGCTAATCTTCAGAATATTATCCTGGTTTTCACAGTCCAGTTAGGCATTCCTCAAGTTATGCAACAGGATGAAGGAGCAAATTAAGTCACCAAACCCAAATCCAGGAAGAGAAATCATAGTCTAGCTATTTTGCCAACTGTGGAAATATGTTTTCATTTTTGCTCACATTTAGCATAAGTGACCCAGGAATATGTGGGAAGTCTACAAAGGCTTCCATTTTTACAAATAAACTTTTAAAGAAATGTGTGTTTTTTTTAATGATACGCCCAAAATCCCTTCCCCATAGTGCCAACAGCTGCTGGGAATTGTAGTTTACTATTAACAGGAAGGTTGCATTTTCTCAGTCCTACATAAGTTTTCTAAGTGTGCACCTTATACGGAATTTCTTTGCCAAATGATCAAAATATTCCCTCTGTCATTGGGTTCTGGATGCTAGCAAAGTTGTGGCATGGATGGATGTGCCTAATGGTTTATCGAGCCACAATTCAGTTTTACTTCGGCTTTTGATGTTGTTCTATTAATTAAATGTTGTGTTTTTATTTTGTTCATCACCTGGGGCTTCTTGGGTACATGGATGGACAATAAATTGAATTAATAAAAAGGACAAATACACGCACTTAACATATTTTGTCTAAAAAAGTATCTGAGCTTTCAAGATCCAGTCACAATGACTTCCATATGTAGATGTTGAGCCCACTTCAATAGAGATCAGCTTTTGAGCAGCAGCTAATCAACCAACCTGGAATGGCTTAGGAAAATGAAACAAGCTACTTAGGACTTAGTCTTAGAGGGAAAACCACACAGACATACCAGGATTATAAACTCAGGCTAGATCATCAGAAATAAATGAAGCTCTGGAGGAGAGCCACGATGAACTTTCTATATTTTTGCCAAAAGAAAAAGAAAAACAAAAGACCCTCCATGAATGTTTTCAGCAGTCAAGCACATCAGACTTCATTACTGTTGAAAAGCAGATGCTTTTGAGCTGGCTTCTACTGTTCAATTTTTTGTGTTTTGTTTGTCTGTCTTACTTTTCAAACCAGCTACTGTCAGCCCTCTCAAATAGGCGGCATCAAGAAACAGGCCCTGCAAGGATTCCAGGAATCCTATTTATTGTAATAAAGTAGAGTGACAAAACTTTGGAAATCTATGCCTCTCTCTCTCTCTATCCCACCTGATTTTAAACAAAATCAAGGTGGCATTATTTTGAGTTGCTTTCTCACGTTCCCTTATAATCCTTTTTCCAATCCTTCCCCCTTTGCAGGTCTCTCTGAATTTAACCATAAGGCAAATTCTTTCTCATGCCCTATTCTGCAGAGGATAGATTATTTTATTAACCCAGGCATAATCTCTTCCGCATGTGAATCCCAAAGTGTGATCTGTTTGGCTGACAACCAACATCAGGGGGCAGCCTTGCACTCCGTTTTTCATTCAAGAGAAAGCTGAGCTTCAGTTACTCAAAGCATGTCTGTCTTATTCAAAGCCACATCAAAGCCATGTTCCTCGACAGAAGCACCAAATCAGTAGCAATCTGACAGTATTTTTTCAAGCCAGTAAAGTTTATTAGAAGGCACACATTTTGGGTGAACTGAGGTTCTTTTCATCAGGTGCACAGCGTGCTCCTGCTAACCTAGCAGTTCGAAAACATGCAGATGTGAGTAGATAAATAGGTAACAGCTCTCCTTGATGCCATGCTGGGCCACATGACCATAGAAAGGTCTTCGGACAGCACTGGCTCAATGGCCTTGAAACAGAAATAGTCGGCAATGACTAGCGGAGTAAAATCCACAGGGAACCCTTTATCTTTTTTACACAGAGTTCCCATCGATTGCAGATCACTTAAGCTTGTGCCTCTGCAACCGTTCAGAGTTGCAACAGCAATGAAAAAAGTGGCTTATGACAGGTTTTTCACACTTCTTTTCAGCCAGTGGTCAAAAATTTGGACGCTTGGCAACTGGCATGCATTTCTGACCCTTGCACGGTTGCGGGATCCCGTGATCACCTTTTGCGACCTTCTAGCAAGCAAAGTCAATTGCTTGCCAGATTCACTCAACAGCCTTGCTACTGACCAAACAACTGCTGCGATTTGCTTAGCAACTGCGGCAAAGGAAAGTCATAAAATGGGGCAAATGTCATTTAACATCTGTCTTGCTTAGCAATGGAAATTTGCTAAGTTCTCCGCTGGGGTCATAAGTTGAGGACTCCCTAGTAAAAAATGGTACTTCCAGATTCTTGATTAAGAGTCGACAGGTTTCCTGATGGAGACGTTCACATGGAAGCGAAGCATGACTTCTGGTCATCTTTTCACATTCATTTATTCCAAAGAAGAAAAATAGTTTCCCGCAGCCTGCTCCAATTCTATGGATGTTTTTCACAGTTCAGTGGCACTGACAGCTGGTGAGATGCAGGAGTCAAGGGGTCAGGCTCGTACCTGTTCAAGCCCTCCCATGGCCACAGAAACCCACAAGAGACTGTGGCCTGCCACTCTTTCATCCCAAAGGGTTGTTATAGCGGAAGAAAATGGAAGGGCCACTGAGCTCCTGTATGCAGAGTGGAAGAGAAATCAAACGAGCCAGGCATATTTTTTTTAAACTCAGAAGATGGGAGATAGAGAAAGTTGGATAGATGAAATAAAGTTTTACAACATGAGCAATTATGGAAAACCTAAGCAGGTCGACCACATCAGTACCTGAATGGGAGACCACTAGAAAACTCAAGATTGTAAGGTAGGCTGAGACATTGAAAAGACATCCCAGAAGAAGACAAGAGCAAAACACACACTGGCAGCCAAGAAAATTACATAGACATCACATGAAGTCACTGGAAGACTTTCCCCAAAATAGCTCCTCAACTAATGATTTACAGCAGGGGTGCCCAACTGTGGCAACTTTCAGACTTGTGGACTTCCAAGTCCCAGAATTCCCCAGGGAGCATGAATTCTGAGATTTGAAGTCCACAAGTCTTAAGGTTGCCAAGATTGGACACCCCTGACTTATAGCATCTTTGTACAGCTGGGCAAGATCACAGAAGTAAAAACTACCCCAACTTCAGGGTGGTGTCTCTAATGTTGGAGCCAGGAGTAAAATACAAAGTATTGGGAACTGCAAAAAAAATATGATTTGTTATAAGGCAGAGTCTATCCGACTGGTATGAAAAATTCTCCTCCTAGGTTTCTTGCTTGTATGGACTGAATTACAGTTTATGAAATAAGCTGTCAACAGACTCATCTTTTATCTCCTTTTGATTCCTTTTCGAGTCTCCTCACCACCTCTCATATCATGACACTAAACTAGAAGATACTGTTAAGTATCTAGTGAGCCTCCCTATAGCACTTTCTAGGATTATCCAGCCATCGGGAGCCATCTAAAATCCACTCCCATTACTGCTATATTAACAAAACAGTGGCTGGTCATGTTCAGAAGATACTGTAAGTCACTAGCAGGAAAGAAATCCCCCCCCCAATGATCAAGCTCACAAACGAATATGCAAAGAGATAGCCAAAAGTGGGTGAGATTGGCAACCCTAAGGTTTGATATTGTATGGCAAGGTTGGAAGTTCTTCGATTTCAGCACCAACCTCCCAAATATTTGGTGGTGGTGGTGGTGGGAATATGGTTGCAAAGCTGAAATTTAAAGGATTTGACTAGGACTCCTCAGGAGTGCAGCCTGTAGGCTTAATTTGAAGCAATACTGAAAAACTTCACCCAGGAGGATGAGGGCTGGGACAGATGGTTGACCCTTAGCTAATTCGACAACACTGAGTGTGTTTGATTCCAACTGGTGACACAAGCACACACAGAGGGTTTGAGATCCGTCTACAAGCCACCAGGCACAAGGGATTTAAAAGCCAGGTTTTTATTCGAAGGCATCGGCGTCTCATCAGAACGCACCGAAAATGAACCTTTCCACACACTTGGTGGCCGTGTCCAAAGTTACCTTCCCCCCCCCCAAAAAAAAAAAAAAAACAAACAGCAACAACCAAGCGCCCGATTTAAAGGTCGGAAAGCCAGGCGCTTGGGGTCTCCGCCAACCGCCCCCTTCCCGTTGCTACGCCTTGCTCCGACCCCGCCAACCCATAAACCCAACCAAAGGCTAACAAACTCACGGAAGCGATGGGAGAAAAAGCGCCCGGAGTCGGGGCGCTATTTGCGGCAGTCATATCCAGCGTTACCTTCCGCATCTTGGAGGCTGGCTCCTATTTTAGACCATTCCGCGGCTACTCCAGAAGGCAGCGAGGAAACTACGACCAACTCTTCGGAACCAACCCAAAAGGACCGCACTCCTCGCTCTCTCCTTTGGCTCCCCGGCAGGGGAACATGCGCCTACCGGGCAAGAGCAGCGCAGAACGAGCCTGGTTTCCTCCTAGCGCGCTGCTCCTTCCAGCGCGGCAGTTCCCACTCCGGTCGGAACAGGGAAAACCCACCTCTCGGCTTTCTAGGTCTTTAAAGCTTAGAGCTTCCGCGCCCCACTTGCGACTCCGCTGTAGGTGTAGCAGTTCTCACTCCGGTCGGAAGGTTGGCGGGGCGGGAGGGGATGGGTGGGAGCCCTTCCCCACCCTCATCCTCTCCATGGCAGACTTCTCTCTGTTGAGGTTGCCATCGGTTCTAGAGTACTGTTGTATAGTTTTCCCTCTGGTCGGATCAAAGAAACCCCGCGCCTTACAAAAAAAACCCGGACAGCTTTAGCCCAATCAGACCGGTAGGAAAGGTAGCGAAATCGGGATTTAGAAAGGCTGGTGCTGTGTTGGGCTTGGGCTGCCGATCCAGTGAAAGAGGGACCTCTTGGGAGTAAGCAAGAAATGAGTCAAGAGGTGTGTGTGTGTGGGGGGGGGGGAAATGTTTCATCTGATGTGGGATGGGGAGACTTACACCTATTTAGACTTTAAGCATCTCATTCTGTCTGAGGCTATCAGAGCGCATTTTTGTCCAATGTTCATCCCAATGCAGATGGAAAAGCATCTTTCAGAGTGTCCTTTAGCCATGAAAAGACTCCTTTTTAGTTCGCTTTTAGTTGTCGCTTAATGTTTCAATGTCCAAGTCGTGTAAAATGTTAGTAAGAATTCTGTCCCCCCCCCTTTTTTTTGTTGCCTTGGAAATTACTTAAAGAAATTTAAGACGGAAGGATGAGGCCAAGTGAAAAATAACCTGACTGAAATAAAAATAATGATAATGCTGCAAAAAAAAAAAAAAATCCAGTGTGGTTTTGCATTTTTGTTTCCTTTAGAAACCTAAAACTCAAGGAGGTGCTTCCTCGATTAGGTATTTTTAATATTAACGTCAGAGTCACTTTGGTGTAGTGGATAAAGCATCGGGCTAGAAACCAGGAGACTGTGAGTCCTGTCTTAGGCACAGTTGGGTGATCTTAGGCCAGTCTCTTTCTCTCAGCCCTAGGAAGCAGACAATGACAAACGGCTTCTCAAAAACCTTGCCAAGAAAACCGGGACTTTTCCAGACAATCTCAAGAGACAAAAATAAAATTAGCATGGTTTTAACATTCTTTTGACCCCCATAAAAATGTCCTGAAGCTAGAGATAATATGCTGGGAAACCTAGCAGTACTTCTGGGGACCATTGGAGGACCATTGCAAGGTATTTCTGCTTCTGAAAAAGCAATTTCTCCATTGAACAGAAGTTATAAATTGGAGCATCTTCTTCCAACAGACCATACCTGCTGTTGTAAAATTCAGCTTTGAAAAGCAGGAACCAGCTAAGGCTGCATTTCAGTAGCTCCTGTTTCTAGTGCAGGAATTACCGACAGTTTGCAAATAGAGTAAATAGTTGCTGGAGATGACTCCTGCGAGTCCCTTGGAGTGCAAGGCAAACAAGTCAGCCCTAGAGGAGATCAACCCTGACTGCTCTTTAGAAGGCCAGATCCTGAAGATGAAATTCAAATACTTTGGCCACCTAATGAGAAGGAAGGACTCACTGGAGAAGAGCCTAATGGTGGGAACGATTAAGGCCAAAAGAAGAAGGGGACGGCAGAGAATGAGGTGGCTGGATACTCCATCCACTGAAGCAGTCGGTGTGAGATTAAAGGGACTCCGAGTGATGGTAGAGGACAGGAAGGCCTGGAGGAACGTTGTCCATGGGGTCGCGATGGGTTAGACACAACTTTGCGACTAACAACAACAAGAAGACTAAATAATTGGTTTATATTTGGTGATAGGGCTTCATTCAGATTCTATGACTTACATTGAGCCATCTTGCTGTTTCACTTACTTTTTAAATCTAATAATATATCAATTAGAAGACAGTTATTTTAACCACAAGCAGAATAGCTAAACTGGGATCAGGCCCTCAAATGTCTTTCCTGTCAAACTAGTAGCTGTTTGTCTTTCCTATTAGAACAATTAATCAGTGGAACTGCTTGCTTCCAGAAGTTGTGAGTCTCCTAGTATAGCAGGTATAGAGTCTCCTAGTTGAGCAGGGGGTTGGAATAGACCTCCAAGGTCCCTGTTAGTCTTGTTGCTTTGGCATTGATAAATCCACCGATCATTTAATTCAATATAAGGCAGGTTAAATTGCAGACAAGTCAAATATTTAAACATATCAGCAGGACTAAGATATTTTCCCCTCCCTATCTGGTCTTGTTGGCAAATGGAGAAGATGGTGCTACTTCAGGAAAAGGTTTTCTACCAGAAAAAGTTCCACCTGCTTCCCCCCCAAGGCACACAGCTGGCTGTCCTGAGCAGAATCAATGATCCCTAACTTCTTGGGGTGACATTAATGTGTTGCTGGCAGGTGCACAGTGACAGCTCCATACGGTAGATTACATGCTTCTCTGGTCCACGGTATTTCTAGAAACCCCACTAAATTGCATTTCAAAGCAACCTTTTTCAAAAGGGATCTTCAAAGTTGCTTGGAAGTCAGATCATTAACAGCTCAGCACCCTTCCCCATCCAAAAGGCTTGGAAACCCAAGCCTAACAGCATTTTCATTTAGTTTAGTTTATTGCCATTGCACCTCGTGCAACGAAATTAAATGCCATCCTGAGTGTACATTATAACTATAAAAATAAAACACAAACTTTCACATTCTTTCACATTCTATACAATTGAATTGAAAATCCCTGATGTTGCATTGATATTGCACTATACAGTAGAATTCAGTATACCGTAGTTACTGCTCTGGGATAGAAGCTGTTTTTCAGCCTATTTGTCCTTGTTTTTTTTGTCCTGTACCGTCTGCCGGATGGTAATAGTTCAAAACAAGGGTGCCCAGGATGAGATGGATCTTGAAGGATGTTTTGAACTTTCTTACCTCAGCGGGAGCTAGAAAGCTCTTCCAAAGAGAGAAGAGGGCAATCCATGATCCTCTGGGCAATGAGGTTAATCCTCTGGAGCACTGTCCTATTTGTGCAACTGGCAAAACAATTTCTTTCCCTGCTTCTCCCTCTTTTCCAAACGTCCCCTCTGCAAAGCAAAGGCAGCTTACCTTATTAAAACGCCATCAAGCACATTCCAAAGCAGAGTTTTCAAGCGGAAAGAGATTAAGATAAGGATAGGAGACAGCAAATGCAAAAGGAGAAGTTAGAGCACCCTGCTTTTAATTTCCTCATTGCTGAGGATGATCATAGAAGAGAGATTGTTTCGATGAAAGACAACAACACAGCAGGAAATTTATAGAAAAGGGGTGAAGTTATGAATGTGAGAAAATGACACCATGGTGCAGAAAGTCTGAGTCATCCCAGAGAAGGAAAAAAAAAAAAAAACTGAACTCGAAAGACGAAACAAATACTTGAGATGAGGTGGCTTCCCTCCATCCCAAATGCCAGATTCCCTTTTTTGTGATTCTTATTTTTTTTGAGGCTTGTTTAAAACGAAGTGTTGAAACACCTGGAAGGAAAGCAAAGCAGGAAAGCTTTCGTTTATAAACATGATGCTTATGATGAAGTTTTATTGTTGTTGTTGTTTTTGGTACCAAGTTGCAGGTGAGCGTTGAGCATAAGAATTTCAGATAAGAAGATCAGATTTTCTTCTGTGCCTTCAATTCGCCATACCAACAAAAAAGCAACAACAACAACAAAAAAGAGGCCTACAATATTGGCAAAGGTTCAAGAGATGGCCGGGCTCTGCTGGGGCAGATCAGGATGGCGACGCTGAGGTGGAGGCCTTCAGGGGC